>ML245097.1:0-88624 GCA_005239495.1 Nicotiana undulata
TGCCTCCTCTTCATCTCCTCAACAGTTGTGGTGAGCCCCTCTCCTCCTCGGGGCCGTGTGTGGATTATACCACCCACTTTTGTTTATGTTATAAAGGTATAGTCGGGGCATTGTTACCGGCAAGTTATGTAAACTCCCTAGTATTCGTAGAGGCTCCGTAGACACAATGTGGGTAGTGCATAAATGAATCTTTGGGTAGTAACAATACGTACTCGGAACCGCGGACCATGTTGAAAAGTTATGTATGTATTGGTATTATGTATGTATGAATATTAGTCATTGGCATGTTAAAAGAGGAAAACAATGGAGACATGCTGTAAGATGTACTTTGAAACTAAAATCGGCTAACTCATTTGATCTAATGTTTGTTATAAACACGGGGTAATACGTTGGGCAAGAAAGGTAATCCAGGTCCGCTTGACTGGGATCACCAGGTTAAGCGTCGGTCTCGTCCCTCGATTTTGGGGCGTGACAAACATGGTATCAGAGCCTAAGGTTTTAAAAGAGTCCTAGGGTGTCTCAGAGCTGTGTCTAGTAGAGCCCTTCTTATCGGTGTGTTGTCGACCACATCCTTAATTAGGGGGTTGCATGGACATTCAGGAAAATACCCTTTCATTGTTATTCTGCATCTTGCGATGGAGTGAAATGTGAGAATGTCTTTATCTAATTCGTGCGTTGTCCTAATTTTCAGTAAATGGCACCCAAGAAGAGAGCTCGACTCGGCCTAGAGGCCAATGCCACCCCGTGTGTGGCCACACATCCTTTATCTGATGGTGCGGTAGAGAATGATTCCCCGACCTTGAATTTGCCGGAATCTTCCATGCCAGGCCAGTCTATCCCTATTCCTGCTCTAGCAGAGGGTACTGAAATCCCTCCCGCTGATGTTCCTGATCCATTGTCAGTTCCACCTTCCGGTTCAAGTATTTCTGATTGGGACCTTAGGGGGCATATTCAGATGTTGACTCAGTTAGTGGCCACCCAGGCCCAAAGATCTCAGGCTGCCCATGCAACCCCCAGCGAGCAAAGGGATTCTTCAAGTTCTAGGATCGACCAGTTTCTGCGGTTAGCCCCTCCAGAGTTCACAGGCACCGACCCAGAGGCTGATCCTCAAGGTTTTATAGATGAAATGTACAAGAATCTCCGGGTTATGAAGGTTGCTGAAACAGAGGGAGTTGAGTTGGCTTCCTATCGTCTAAAGGGGGCAGCATATTCGTGGTTTGAGATGTGGGAGAGTTCCCGTGGAGAGAGGAGCCCTCCGGCGAGGTGGGTCGAGTTCGTAGATTCCCTCATGGATCATTTCTTGCCTACCGAGACTATGGCAGCCCATGCTGCAGAGTTTGAGATCATTAAGCAGGGCCACACGAGTGTGTGGGAGTACCATATGGAGTTTGTGCGCTTGTCAAAGTATGCTACCCACATATTGCTGACTATGGAGGCTAGAGTTCGTCGGTTTGTTCAGGGCCTTGGTCTCTTGGTTGTCAATGAGGCTGCTACAGCTGCTTTTCATTTGGATATGAACTACGGGAAGATTATGGGTTTTTCCCAGGCTACGGAGGCACGGAAATTGAAGATAAGTCAGAGAGAGAGAGAGTAGTGGTAGGGCCCGGTCGGCGGGAAACCCTGGGAGCTCGGTTGGAGGGGGAAGATCAACCCTTGGGAGAGGGTCATCAGGACCATCTCAGTCCTATGCTCAGTCCTCAGCCAGTGCGCCATCATTAGGGCACAGTTATCTGCCGGGAGGTCATTTGGGGCCCGGTTCAGATAGTAGGAGGTTCCACCAATCAGGTTGTTCTAGTGGGAGGTATCAGCAGCAGCGGAGGGCCCCATTCCCTAAGTATGGGAGGTCCCATTCTGAGCCATGTTACTTGGATATTCCGGTATGCTTCAGATGCGGAGTGAGAGGTCACACCCAGTGGAATTATCGTGTGCCTAGTCAGGGCACGGGTAGGAGCACTGCTCAGCCGTCCGGTTCTTCAGTCGCTGCATCTTCAGCAAGCCCTCCAGCTCCAGCAGAGCACGGTGCAGCTAGGGGTAGAGCACGGGGTCAAGGGGGACCCAGTCGGTTCTATGCCTTGAGTGGTCGCCAGAGTGCGGAGGCTTCTCCAGATGTTGTCACAGGTATTCTGTCTGTACAAACGTTTAATGTTTATGCTCTTATTGATCCGGGGTCCTCTTTGTCCTATGTTACTGCATTTATTGCTTTGAGTTTTGGGATATAACCCGAACAACTTCTTGAGCCGTTCTCAATATCGACTTCGGTTGGTGATTCCATTACGGCTGCGCGAGTCTATAAGAATTGTGTTGTCACGGTGTATGGTCGAGATACCACGGCCAATCTTATTGAATTAAAGATGTTAGATTTTGATGTTATCATGGGAATGGATTGGCTTTACTCGTGCTTTGCTAAACTCGACTGACGAACCAGAATTATGAGGCTCGAATTTCCTAACGAGCCCGTCATTGAATAGAAAGGGAATGACGTTGTGCCAAGGGGTATGCTTATTTCCTATCTTAAGGCCTCCAAAATGATCAGGAAAGGATGCATTTATCATTTGGTCCGGGTTGCGGACACCGCTTCAGAGGTGCCTGCTCCCAAGTCCGTGCCGGTCGTGAATGAGTTTCTGGGAGTGTTTCCGGATGAGTTACCTGGGATTCCGCCAATAGAGAGATTGATTTCGGGATTGATGTATTGCCAGATACGCAACCAATATCTATTCCACCATACAGAATGGCGCCAGCAGAATTGAGAGAGTTAAAGGAGCAATTAAAAGATCTATTAGAAAAAGGTTTCATTCGGCCCAGTGTGTTGCCCTAGGGCGCACCGATTCTTTTTGTTAGAAATAAAGATGGATCGCTTCGAATTTGTATTGATTACCGGCAACTCAACAAGGTCACCATCAAGAATAAATATCCACTGCCTCAGATTGATGATTTGTTCGATCAGTTGCAAGGTGCTAGGTTCTTCTAAAAGATTGATTTACGGTCGGGGTATCATCAGTTGAAGATCAGGGAGCAGGATATTCCTAAGACCGCCTTCAGGACTCGTTACGGTCATTTTGAATTTTTGGTAATGTCCTTTGGGCTGACCAATGCTCCAGCAGCTTTTATGGATCTTATGAATTGGATTTTCAAGCCATTTCTAGACTCCTTCGTGATTGTTTTCATTGATGACATCCTTGTCTACTCACGGAGTCGGGAAGATCATGCTAATCACCTTAGAGCAGTTCTGCAGACTCTTCATCAGCACTGCCTGTATGCTAAATTTTCGAAATGTGATTTTTGGCTAGAATCAAATGCGTTTTTGGGTCATGTAGTCTCTAGGGAAGGAATTCAAGTTGATCCCCAAAAGATTGCAGCAGTGAAAGATTGGCCTAGACCAACGACCCCGACAGAGATTCGTAGCTTCTTGGGTCTAGCTAGGTATTATCGGAGATTTGTGGAGGGATTCTCTACTCTCGTCTCCCCATTGACTAAGCTGACGCAGAAAATGGTTAAGTTTCAGTGGTCCGATGCTTGTGAAAAGAGTTTTCAAGAATTGAAGTCGAGATTGACTTCGGCGCCGGTGTTAACCTTGCCAGAAGGTTCGGAGGGATTCGTGGTTTATTGTGATGCATCGAGAGTTGGTTTGGGGTGTGTGTTGATGCAGTGTGGTAAAGTTATAACATATGCTTCAAGACAGCACAAGAATCATGAGAAGAATTATCCGACGCATGATTTGGAGCTCGCAGTGGTTGTGTTTGCATTGAAAATTTGGCGGCATTATCTTTATGGGGTCCATGTGGATGTGTTCACAGACCACAGGAGCCTTCAGTACCTATTTAAACAGAAGGAGTTGAATTTAAGGCAGCAAAGGTGGTTAGAATTGCTCAAGGATTATGATATGAATATTTTGTACCATCCAGGAAAGGCGAATGTGGTAGCCGATGCTCATAGTCAGAAATCCATGGGTAGCTTAGCACATTTTGAGGCCGATTAGAGGCCTTTGGCTCGAGAAGTCGATCAATTGGCCAGTCTTGGGGTCTGTCTTTCGACCTCAGATGAGGGGAATGTCGTGGTGAGAAATAGAGCGGAGTCTTTGCTTGTAACGGAAGTCAAGGAAAAGCAATTCAGAGACCCAACATTAACACAATTAAAGGAAGAAATTTTAAATCACGAGACGTCAGCGTTTTCACTCGGCAATGATGATGGTGTCTTGCGATGTCAGGGGAGAATATATGTACCAGATGTAGATAATCTCCAGGAGAGGGTAATGATAATTCAAAAATGTATCACGATCTCAAGGAGATTTATTGGTGGAATGGTATGAAGAGGGGTGTAGCGGACTTGGTGTCTAGATGTTCGAATTGTCAACAGGTGAAGACCGAGCATCAGAGGTCCGGTGGGCTAACTCAGCTTATGGATATACCTATGTGGAAATGGGAGATGATCAACATGGACTATGTGGTAGGGTTACCTCGCACCCAGCACAAGTTCGACTAAATTTAGGTGATAGTGGATCGGCTCACGAAATCAGCCCACTTCTTGCAAGCCAAGTCCACCGGTACTGCAGAGCAGTACGCTCAGTTCTATATCAAGGAAATAGTCAGACTGCTTTGAGATCCCTATGAGATCCCCATGAACTTTGATGCATTGGAGCTGGTTATTCCACACTGCACTTACTCAGTTATGGTTATGAAATCTGGGTGTGAGCACTGCCCGGGATCCCTTGAGGTCCTTAGGGAACTCTAACACACCCGGACATGAGAAACAATTTGGCATTTGAGTTTCTTGAAATCTAGGCCTGTTTTTAGGCTCCCTATAGTGTAACTTCTTCTTTTCATTTATCTATTTATTTAATTCATTCAATATTGGTTTGTAATAATTATTTTAAACGAATATTAGGGACGGCTAGTGAAATATAGAGGGTAGCTATGTAGATATCATCAAAGATTATTGGGTTGAAATCCTGCTTTAGGCTTTTTACATTCCCTATACTTGGATTATAAATCATGCTTTAGGACCAATACATGCAAATCATGTCATGCACTAGATATCATATTCTTAGGTTTACTTCTTCAGCATCTCTACATGTTTGTGATTATCACTTAGAAATACTGCTCCTAGGTTAACAAACATCATCAACATAAAAGCTGCTACTCGTGTGCATTCATGAATCATGTTCTGTAATTCCTTTGTGCACTTAGGGATCATGCTTTAAGAATTCTGTCAAGATCATTAGCATAAAATTGTCACTCATGTGCATTCATGAATCATGCTCTGTAATTCTCTGTGCATTTAGAAATCATGCCTTTATGAATTCTGTCACTTGCATATTAGATACCATGCTCTAAGGTCTCGTTAAAATGCCTAATTTAAAATACTGATTCATAAAAAGAGGTAAAAAATAGTCTCACATTTGATTAACCTGTTTTAAATAAGACCGGTAATAATCCCTGAATTATCAGATTTACAACACCTAGACAGCATGCTTTTAGTCCAAAAACAACTTCTAAATCGTTTAATGTTTCTGGTAACTATTATGCAGGATCCCACGCCTAGGAAAGGCTTAGGTAAGTAATATGTATATAACTGGACAACTATTCTCTTTGTGTTTACTGATTAACAACTTACAGGTTTAAAGAATTAGTAGGCCAACTGATTAGGACCTTACTGGCAAGTTTATAAAAAAAACAAAGTTGCATATTTTCTGTGCATTGACATCCTCTTAGATATCCTTTTTAGGTTTCTTCTATGACAAAACTGCTCCTGTTTGTGTTTGAGACGTGCTGCTTATGTGCATTATGTGTGTAGGTAAAACTGGGCGTCTTAACTGCTTCTTTTCTGTATTTATCTTCTTAGTTCTATGTGTTCTTGTCTGTCGCCTATAATTTCCTGTTTTAAAACCCTTAGGGGTTATGTCTAGAACTGCCTATATTAGAGGTCCTAACTTCCTTCAGGACCATTAAGAAGGGACGGGTAACAGCACGCATAGAGATCGCTAAATAAAACTCGCTTAATAACCGCTAAAGGGTAGGGTAAAGGTTAGATATGGATATGATGACAAGTGCGCTAATACCACGTGTAGCACCTCACTGAGGAGTGATTATCGGGCATTGTACCGAAGTGATCCTATAGGATAAACAACTTAGGACTCCCCTATTCCTTATATATGTATGCTTCGGCTATAAATCCTTTTAAAAACTTTATGCTTGTGCTTAGACTTTAAATCTTTGAAACTTTACCACATATGTGTTCTTAGACTGTGAATCCTTTCAAACATTTAGTTGTTAACATGTCTACTCTTTGACTACCTATTTGCGACTTGTTTGAATTCACAAAGTTTGTTTGACCGGGAACCACAGTTGTGGACTTTGAGGGGTGCCTAACACCTTCCCCTCGAAGTAATTTCAAGCCCTTACCCAAAATCTGGTTATCCAATCAATGTTATTATGACCCTTAGTAAGTGCCCTACGCACCTTAATTCGTTAGATGGCGAATCTTCAAATCCTTTACATCCCTTATCCCAAAAGGAAACAAGTTGTACCAATAATGTAAAAACCCCTGACCGATCCGAAAGGAGAGGAGAAAGAGTGGGCGTGGGGGGGGGGAGGCGACACCCAAGGTTTCTTAGACAAGTGTCAGAAGATGCTTCGCACAACAGAGATATTGGAGACCAGTAGGGTCTCGTTTACTACTTTCCAGTTGTCAGGAGCTGCTTTTACTTGGTGGGAGTCTTATGAGAGGCGCAGGCCTGTTGGTGCAGCACCCCTTACTTGGCAGCAGTTTTCCACTCTCTTCTTAGAGAAATATGTTCCACAGTCACGCAGAGAGGAGCTGTGCATGCAGTTTGCGCAGTTGCGTCAGTATGAGTTGATAGAGATGGAGTATGAGATGAGGTTTTCAATGCTAGCCCGTCATGTTACAGAGTTGGTCCCTACTGAGAGAGAGAGGATCAGGAGGTTCGTGGATGGCCTCACTTATCAGCTTCGTATTCTGATGACTAAAGAGAGGGTATCGGGTGCTACTTTTGAGCAAGTTGTGGATATTTCCCGGGACATTGAGTCAGTTTGCCGCTAAGAGCGAGAGGAGAGGGAGGCCAAGAGTCCTTGAGGATCTTGTAGTTTTAGTAGTGCTCCCTCCAGGGGTCAGTTTCAGCATAGTAGAGGCCACCCATTTTGGTCTCCCCAACCAGCTCGCCCAACTTATAGTGGTGCATCATCGAGGCATGGTCCCCGCAGTTCTCATCCGGGCCGCTATTCATTCAGCTCTTTTCCAACCCAACATTCATCTCGAGCACCATCTGTTCAGGGTTCCTATATGCATTTGTCTTCTAGTGGTTATCCTGGTGCTAGGGGTTCCCTTCTGTCCCCGTCTCCCGCATTAGGGAGTTGTTATGAGTGTGGGGTTTTCGGGCATATGAGGAGGCAGTGTCCTCGTCTTCCTTGGGGTCCATATTCGCAGAGGAGTCAGCCCTCGACTTTAGGTCCACTCACTTTACCACCCGCCCAGGCAGCTAGGGGTGGGGGTCAGGCAGCGAGAGGCCGCCCTAGAAGGGGAGGTCGATCAGGTGGCGGTCAGGCCTGTATTTATGCAATCCCATCCAGACCAGATGCTATGGCCTCAAACGCAGTGATTACATGTATTGTTTCAGTTTGTCACTGAGATGCTTCAGTCTTATTTGATCCTGGCTCCACATATTCTTATGTTTCATCATATTTTGTTCATTTTTTGGATATGCCCTGTGAGTCCTTAGTTACCTATGTTCATGTGTCGACTCCGGTGGGTGATACTATTGTTGTGGATCGTATGTATCGGTCATGTGTGATATCTATTGGGGGTCTGGAGACCCGAGTGGATCTGTTGTTTCTTAGCATGGTGGATTTTGATGTGATATTGGGCACGTATTGGCTATCTTTATGACATGTTGTTATCGATTGTCACGCTAAGACCGTGAACTTAATGATGCCGGGATTTTCGAAGGTTGAGTGGAGAGGTTCTATTGATTATGTGCAAGTAGGGTGATTTCATACCTGAAGGCTCAACGTATGGTGGAAAAGGGGTGTTTATCTTGTTTGGGTTTTGCGAGGGATGTTAGTGCTGAGACTCCAACTATTGATTATGCTCCTGTGGTCCATGATTTTCGGATGTGTTCCCTACAGACATGTCTGGGCATGCCGCCTAACAGGGATATTGGTTTTGGTATTGATTTGGTGCTAGACACCTAGCCTATTTCTATTCCACCGTATCGTATGGAACCGGCGGAGTTGAAGGAATAGAAAGAGTAGCTTGAGGAACTCCTGAATAATGGGTTCATTCTCCCTAGTTTGTCGCCTTGAGGTGCACCAATGTTATTTGTGAATAAGAAGGATGGTTCCATGAGAATGTGTATTGACTATAGGCAGCTGAACAAGGTTGCAATCAAGAATAAGTATCCTTTGCCTCGTATTGATGATTTGTTTGACCAACTTCAGGGAGACAGGGTGTTCTCTAAGATTTATTTGACATTCAGGTATCTTCAGCTGAAGATTCGGGATCCAGATATTCCCAAGACTGCTTTTAGGACTCGTTATGGTCATTATGAGTTTTTGGTGATGTACATTGGGATGACCAATGCCCCAGTAGCTTTCATGCATTTGATGAACAACATCTTTCATCCATATTTGGATTCCTTTATTATTGTGTTCATTGATGACATCCTGGTATATTCTCCTAGCAAGGAGGAGCATGCTCAGCATTTGAGAGTTGTATTGCAGAGATTGAGGGAGGAGAAGTTTTATGCAAAATTCTCCAAGTGTGAGTTTTGGCTTTGCTCAGTAGCTTTCTTGGGGAACGTGCTGTCAAGAAAGGGTATTTAGGTTGACCAAAAGAAGATAGAGGCGGTGCAGAGTTGGCCCAGACCGTCCTTAGCTACAGAGACTAGGAGCTTCCTTGGTTTGGCGCAGTATTACCGTCGTTTTGTGGAGGGGTTTTCTTCTATTGCTTTGCCCTTGATCAAATTGACCCAGAAAGGTGCTCTGTTCTGGTGGTCGAACCACTGTGAGGAGAGCTTTCAGAAGCTCAAGGTTGTTTTGACCTCAGCTCTAGTGTTAGTATTGCCATCAGCTTCAAGTTCTTATATCGTGTATTGTGATACCTCAATGATAGGCATTGGTTTTGTTTTGATGTAGGAGGGTCGGGTGATTGCCTACGCCTTGTGCAAGTTGAAGACTCATGAGAAGAATTCTTCGGTGCATGATCTCGAGCTAGCAGCCATTGTTCACGCCTTGAAGATTTGGCATCATTATTTGTGTGGGGTGCATTGTGAGGTTTTTACTGATCACTGTGCCTGCAGTATTTGTTTAAGCAGAAGGATATAAATTTGCGCCAGATGAGGTGGTTGGAGCTTCTCAAGGAGTATTATATAACTACTCTATACCATCCAGAGAAGGCCAATGTAGTGGCTGATGCCTTGAGTCGCAGAGCGGAGAGTTTGGGGAGTCTAGCATATCTTCCAATAGTAGAGAGACCTTTAGCACGTGATGTCCAGGTCTTAGCTGGCCAGTTTGTGAGAGAGCTCCGTCGAGTATTGGATTCAATTTATGACCTTATAAGAGAGCGCCACTTTGATGACCTACACTTGCTCGTTCTTCAGGATAGGGTCCGGCGAGGTGATTCCAGAGATTTAGCTATTGGTAACAATGGTATAATGAGGATATAGGGGCGGATATGTGTCCTTAATGTGGATGGGCTTCGGGAGTTGATTCTAGCAAAGGCCACAGCTCGCGGTACATCAGGATCTGAGGCAAAATTATTGGTGGAGGCGGATGAAAGGGGATATTGTTGGATTCGTAACTCGGTGTCTCAAGTGTCTGCAGGTCAAGTATGAGCACCAGAGACCTGATGGATTGCATCAGAGGTTGGATATTTCAGAGTAGAAGTGGGATCGGATCACCATGGACTTTGTAGTTGGGCTCCCATAGCCTTCAAGGAAAGTTGATGCTATGTGGGCTATTTTGGACTGGCTGACCAAGTCCGCGCACTTCATTCCTATTGGTACTACTTATTCTTCGGAGCGGTTAGCTTAGATTTATATCTGGGAGATTGTTCAGTTGCATGGTGTCCCAGTTTCCATCATTTGTGATAGAGGTACTCAGTTAACATCGCACTTTTGGAGGGCCGTGCAGAGGGAGTTGGGTACTCAAGTTGAGTTGAACACATCTTTTTATCCTCAGACGGGCGGGCAGTCCGAGCGCAATAATCAGATACTAGAGGACATGTTACGCGTGTGTGTTATTGGGGTTCATGGGACAAGTTTCTTCTACTCGCGGAGTTTGCATATTATAATAGCTATCAGTCAAGTATTCAGATGGCTCCGTATGAGTCTTTATATATGAGGAGGGGTAGATCTCCCGTCGGTTGGTTTGATCCAGGTGAGGTTAGAATCTTGGGCACAGATTTGGTTCAGGATGATTTGGATAAGGTGAAATTGATTCAGGAGCGGTTTCGCACGACGAAGTCTAGGAAGAAAAGCTATGAGGACCGGAAGGTCCAGGATGTATCTTTCATGGTTGGGGAGAATATTGTGTTGAAGGTGTCACCTATGAAAGGTGTTATGCGGTTCGGGAAGAGGGGCAAGTTAAGTCCTCGATTCATTGGGCCTTTTGAGGTGCTTCAGAGGTTGGAGAGGTGGCTTTTAGACTTTCTTTGCAACCTAGCTTACTGTGCACGATATTTCATGTTTTCATGCTTCGGAAGTATGTTGGTGACCCGTCTCATGCTTTGGAATTCAGCACAGTTCAGCTAGAGGGTGATATTTTTTATGAGGTTGAGCCAGTAGCCTTTTTGGGTTGCTAGGTCAGAAGGTTGAGGTCTAAGGATATAGCTTCAATGAAGGTGCAGTGGAGAGGGCATCCGGTGGAGGAAGCCACCTAGGAGACTGAGCGGGAGATGAGGAGCAGATATACTCATTTATTTGAGACTCTAGGTATGTTCCTAGACTCGTTTGAGGACGAACATTTTTTTAAGAGGGGGAGAATGTAACGACCCGGCCGGTCGTTCTGAGAGATTAGCCGTGTTTTCTCTATTTCTGCTTCGTTTTGTGTTGTTTAGCTCATTTATGTTGTGTTGGGTTGGTTGGCTTGGGTTCAGAGTGGTTGTGGAGAAAAATGAGACACTTAGTCTCTCAAGTTGGTTTAGTAGTTGGAAGAGTCAACCAGATATTGACTTACAGGTAAATGATCTCGGAATGTGGTTTTATGGCTCGGATAGCTTCATTAGGTGATTTGGGACTTAGGAGTGTGTTCGGAATGTTGTTTGGAGGTCCGGAGTAGAATTGGGCTTGACTTGGCGAAATTAGATTTTTGGCAAATTCTGGTAGACAGTGGAAAATTAGTTGTCGGAGTCGGAATGGAATTCCGACAGTTGGAACAGGTTTGTTGTGTTATTTTGGATGTGTGTGCAAATTTTCGGGTCATTCAGACGTGGTTTCGGCATCGTTGGCAAATTTCGGAAGTTTAGAAATCCTTAGGCTTGAATTCTGGATTTAATTTGGTGTTTTGATGTTATTTTGAGTGTTCCCAGGGATCCACTGTCGCGCCCCCTTTTTTTTCTTCGCATGGGTTAAGTACGCGGAGATCGGGATTCATGACATTCTGGACAACTCCTTAAAGGAAGAGGTTTAAGGAAGAGTCACCAACTAACGATTTTATGGTGTGTTAGGGAACCTAGAATAATTAACTCATAAACTAGTTTGCATTAGCAGAGATTGGGTAAGTGCAGTGTAGAATGCCAGCCTTGTGTGTCAAAGTTAAATGGGTATTCAAGGTCCCCAAGGCAATGCTCACTCGAAGGGGGCTGAACCTAAAGTCTAAGAGTATTTGGAAGTGCTCGGAGTTTAAAAGAGAATTTTTTTGAGTTTGAAAAGAGTAGTTTGAAACATCAGTACTTTGAAAATAACTTTAGAAAAAGTAATAAAGGATTTTGTGAGAAAAACAGTTTATTCAAGAGAGAAGCAATACAATCACAACCAGTACAGGGAACTCATGAAAGAGCACACACAACAGGGGGCTAGGAGTTGGGGACAAATGACTTTGTTATCAGCATTTGATCAAAGTTACAGGTTCTCATAGTTATCACATAGTAGTCATATAGTTGTCACACAATTGTCACACAACATCATAGATTAGTAGAGGCAAGATTGTATAGCATTCAAGTGTTAATAGAGGAAAGTTCATAACCTAGGGAGTTAAACATGAATGAAATCATTTAACAATAGTCAAGTCAAGGTAAGAAACATTAACCTATAAACAAATGAACATGCCAGAGTCATAGAATAAACAGGAGGCATATCAGACTAAGAGAAAGAGATGGATAGTAGTATGCAGACACAATTACAGGGAAACCCATGGAAGCATGATACATATTCCGACTTAACAAAAGGGAAATACATGATGGGGTTAAGCTAATTACATGGTAGGCAGTAAAACCACATGATAAAACACATAAAGAATAGTAAGTAAATAAAAAAGAACTGCAGCATATTGTATAGAGATACTATAAAACTAACTTAGATACATACCAGTCGAATAGTAAGGAATAGCAAAATGCAAAGAGATAGAGCAGCAACAGCAGTATGCAGAATAAGAGAGCAGCAATAGGAAAATAGTATGTAGAATGAGAGATTATTCAGTCTTGGCTTTAAGCCGATTGAGTAGTCAGTAATAGGTGTGAAGAGCAAGAAAAGAGGTGTATGAAAAACATAGAAAGTTTAGAGCAATGTACTCAGTGTTTTGTGTGTGATATCAGTGTAAGTATAAGTCAAGAGTGTGTCCAGAGTGTGCGTGTGTAAAGAGAGAAAACAGGGTATATATAGTTTGAAAAACGAGCAGTCACATAGGCAAACAGTGCATAATTATGGAAATAACAACCAATTAGTATCAATTAAGTTACTGGACTCCTTCAATTAAGGAGTCAAGTTCAAACGGTGTAGCCAAGGCTGAATAAGGAAAGGAAATCAATTCATAAAACTGATTTTGCTTCATTTGGGACAAGAAAATCACATAATACATAAATAAAGTCAAATACATAGTATATAATTAAGGAAAGTTGAAATAACATTACATTTATAAAGTAAAGTGGGGTGCTAATTCTAAAAATCAATTGAAGGAATCTCGAATGCTATCATAATTACAGGGAATCCAGTGTAGTTAAGGAAAGTATCACATGAGTAAGGAAAGCACTCAAAAAATTGGTTCAGAATTACAAAGGGAATACACAATCACCTATTCAAGGAAAGCATCACAGGCCCGGAGATTTTCACACAAAAGGATCAACACGAATCAACAAG
Source organism: Nicotiana undulata (assembly GCA_005239495.1). Taxonomy (NCBI): domain Eukaryota; kingdom Viridiplantae; phylum Streptophyta; class Magnoliopsida; order Solanales; family Solanaceae; genus Nicotiana; species Nicotiana undulata. The sequence continues at coordinate 13,304 of ML245097.1, forward strand.
TAAACATCCAGTAGGGTAGAGGTCAGAGTTTTCAAACATTCAAATAGCAGTCACTGATTGACACGAAGACATACTCATGGAAATCAACGGAAGAGTCACAACAATGAATCAAAGCAGAAGTCATAAACAACACACGAGTACACATAGTCAAACAATAAGGATCAACCTAGAACACTAGGGTTTCAGCAATAACAGTTCAAACAACAAGAAATCATGAGATAATCGCTTAAACATAGCATAGATGACTAAAATCAAAAGGGAATACTGTTTTGAGAAAACAGTATAGAACCCTAGCTTTTGAAATTGTTAAAAATGAGATTTTCTGGAGAAAACCGTAGAAAAACTTCATAATATTGTAAAATGTAAAACGGATCTTAAAAGAAACCCAGAAATATAGAAGGCTAGGGTTTCGTGCAACCCATAAAAGAGGGCAAACCTCATGAACGGTAATCGATTTAGGCCGGAGAGACTGGAAGCTTAGTCAAACGGCCGGGGATGGCCGGAAATGGCAAGAGACCCAAAGGGAGGTGAGTGAACCGCTCTAGGCTCGTCTGAAGAGCTTAAGAGGTCGCTGAATAGGTGAGAGGCAAGCAGATGGCCAGAATGATAGGGAATCAGGGTTCCGGTGATAATCCACCGGAGAAGCGACTGGAAAACATCGGAGAAGAAGAAGTCAAGAGACTTCTAGAGAGTCATAGAGATATAGAGAGATAGAGAGATGAATCGTCTCAAAGGGAAATGAGACAAAGGTGGGGGGGTTATGTTAGAGTTAATTATGGTAAGGGGCATCTGGGCCGTTGATCTAATTTGATCAATGACTCAGATTAATTCGGAACTGGGCCGGGTATGGGGTTGGTTTGGGCTGGGTCATTTATGGGTTACAGATGGGTTTGGGCTGGGTATAACTTAGGCTGGATTTAAAAAATAAAAATTTACTATTTGTTAAATACCTACTAAAAATAGATAAATAATTAATAAAAAAATAGGTAATAATTAGATAAAATGAAATTAAGGCTAAATAAGTGAAATTAATATAATTAACTAGTACTTAAAATATATGATGACTAATTACTGAATTAAAATAGGATAAAATGTACAATTAGGCTATAATTACAAAATCATTGTGATTATAGCCAAATAATGCCAAATTGGTTAATTGGTGAAATAATAAAATCCCAATAGGTTTAAACATAAGATATAAATAACCTATTGAGTAAGAAAATGATTTAAAACTGTTTGTAACATCACGTATGCATAATTATCAATAATTATGGAACATAATAATGTTAAATAACCAGGAAAATGATTTGATAAAAATAAGGAAAATTATGGAAAAATATCGATTACTGCAAAGAGTGATTCTGAAAGCTTATATGCAAGTTTGAAAATAATTTGAGAAAAAATTGGGTATCAACAACTGCCCCTCTTTACCCGGGAAGGATGGAAGAGTTGTCGGATAAAGATACGATGGCCAATTTTGACCGAGTAGAGATAGTATGAAGGATTTAGGTCGCACCCTGGTTTCTGAGTTACCTACATATCCCTGGTTTTACAGGAATCAGGCCGTATGTAGTTCAGGAATCATCGGCGAAATATACCGGTGACGTTTTACAAGCACAGACGCAAGGTGCGAGGTAAGGTAAAATATGAAAAGCTTACAGGGTTGTTTGGGAGAACTAGAGTGGTCCGCTCCTGCCTAGCTGGCTGTCCCAGACGGATTACCTGCAAACAAATAACAAGCATATATTGTGCATAATTTAAACATGATGCAAGTTCCCGTTGGACTATGAATGTTGTCTTTGGACGGTTGAGGATGACCTCCTTAGACCATGATATCCTGGACCATGAATCTCTTGATGCGGGATTCGCAGGCTATGAAATGATGTTCTCGGGCCATGAGGATGATGCCTCCGAACCATGATGCCTTTGAATAATGATATGTAAGTTGGCAATAGTATGATGCTAACACGACGGAGCTTAGTCTTGCAAAATTTAAAAAGGTTAGAGCTTAGCCTGAAAGGAAGCAAAACTAAGTAACAGCATGAAAAGTGGTTGCTTTGAAAAGTAAATGAGAGGTAGCATGGAACCTCGGAAGGCAGAATGGTAGCCTTATGCAATGCAGAAAAATTAAGAATGTAGATGGAGGTAGCGTGAAACCTCGGAAGGCAGAATGGTAGCCTTATGCAATGCAGGGAATAAAATGCAAAGGGAGGTAGCGTGGAACCTCGGAAGGCAGAACTGGAGCCTTATGAGATGTAGGAACTAAAAATGCAGAAGGAGGTAGTGTGGAACCTCGGAAGGCAGAATGGTAGCCTTATGCAACGCACAAAATGAAAATGCAGTGAGAAGTCTTAGATGGGGATAAACTGCGGCGATATGATTGTTGCGAATGAAGCGTTGTTTTGCGATGATAATAAGCATCATCATGCGCAACGAGTTTGAGAGCTTGTCTTTGAGAGATATACGTCCTTCGGGGGACAATAATATGTTTTGGGCTTTCGCCGTCTTCGTGCGTGCATCAAAGAAAAATCGTGAGTTCTGTACAGGGGAGGGTTAGTTCGCATCCTCGCTGGCTTGGCTTGGCTTGGCCTGTTTGTTTGATAATGATAACTCATTGGGGTAGCGTTTGCTAAACAAGTTGTTCCAAAAATAAGTATGCATGATTTTGAAAAGATATAATATAAGCATATAATTTAAAAAAATTTTAGGTGAACCGACGACTGTGATGCAGTTTGAGACACTGCAACTTTTCCCGCCACAAAATTTTGAGGGTCCTCTTCAAAATTCTGCCCCGGTTTGATAGGTGAATACTTCCGGCGGTTGATTGTGCGGCAATTGGCTGAACTTGCTCCTCCTCAAAATTCTACCCCAGTTTCAATTAGTGGGGGGAAATGAGATTTTTATTAAATTGTGACCGAACCCATAGGCTGCCTACGTATCACCTCTTAAACAGGAATCAGGTCAGGCGTAGTTCAATCTACAACATTGAGGAAAACATAAAGGGTTACACATAGTAGCGCTTGCTTGCATCTGAGTTGATCGGTTTTTTCCAAATTTCTCCATCCATTTCTGCGAGTATGAGTGCTCCTCCTGTCAGCACTCTATGAACCATGTACGAACCTTGCCAGTTGGGAGAAAATTTTCCTTTGGACTCATCCTGATGTGGAAAGATTTTCTTTAAAATCAGTTGCCCCGCTGTGAATCTTCTCTGCTTGACTTTCTTGTTGAAGGCTCTGGTTGTCCTTTTATAATATAATTGGCCATGACAGACTGCGTTCATTCTCTTTCCGTCTATGAGGGCTAGTTGTTCATAATGGCTCCTAACCTTCTACGTCACTGAGCTCAGCTTCTTGTATGATTCTCAGAGATGGATTCTCAACCTCGGCAGGAATAACAGCCTCTGTACCGTAAACCAGCATGTAAGGAGTTTCCCCAGTTGACGTGCGGACTGTGGTGCGATACCCCAAAAAAGAAAATGATAATTTCTCATGTCATTGCTTATGCTTCTCTATCATTTTCCTTAGTATTTTCTTGATGTTTTTGTTGGCAGCCTCAACAGCTCCATTCATCTGAGGTCTGTAAGTTGTGGAGTTCTTGTGTTTTATTTTGAATGTTTCACACATGGCTTTCATCAAGTCATTGTTGAGATTAGATCCATTATCGGTGATGACTGATTCTGGAACTCCGAACCGACAAACAATGCGGTCGCGGACGAAATCGGCCACGACTTTCTTAGTAACCTCTTCATCGGGACTGCTCCAATAAAGAATATCGGGACTGCTCCAATAAAGAATATCGGGCCTCATACGGATTGAACTTCTTGCTGAGGTAGTAGATTTCTTGCTCCTTTCTTCTTGTTTCATCTTGTTGCCCAAGAACGCAACCGAAAGCTCCGTCTAACACTACAAGGTAGAGTAATAGAGGTATGCCTAGATCAGGTGGTACCATGACTGGTGGTGTTGAGAGGTACTCCTTGATTCTGTCGAAGGCCTTTTGACAATCTTCGGTCCACTTGGTTGCGGCATCCTTCTTTAGCGTCTTGAAGATCGGTTCACAAAGGACAGTAGATTGTGCTATTAATCGACTGATGTAATTAAGTCTCCAAAGGAAACTCATAACATCCTTCTTGTTCTTCGGCAGTGGCAATTCATGAATGGCCTTGACTTTGGATGGATCCAATTATATTCCTCGGCGGCTTACAATGAACCCCGGTAATTTCCTAGCAGGAACCCCGAATGCACACTTTGCAGGGTTCAGTTTCAGATTGTATTTTCTTAACCTATTGAAGAACTTCCTCAAATCTTCCATGTGATTAGCAGCTTTCTTTGATTTGATAATGACGTCGTCCCAATACACCTCGATCTCTTTGTAGATCATGTCATGGAATATAGTAGTCATAGCCCTCATGTAGGTGGCCCCTGCATTCCTCAAGCCGAATGGCATCATCTTGTAACAGTATACTCCTCACGGCGTAATGAACTCTGTTTTCTCAGCATCCTTTTCGTCCATCAAAATTTGATGATAACCAGCGAAGCAATCTACGAATGACTGCAACTCATGTTTGGCGCAGTTGTCAATTAGAATGTGTATATTTGGCAAAGGGAAGTCGTCTTTCGAACTGGCCTGGTTGAGATCCCGGTAGTTGACACAGACTCTGACCTTCCCGTCCTTCTTCGGCACAGGTACAATGTTAGCTAACCATGTCGGGTACTCAACTACCCGAAGAACTTTGGTGTTGATCTGCTTGGTAACTTTTTCCTTGATTTTCAAACTCATGTCGGGTTTGATCTTTCTGAGCTTTTGCTTTACCGGTGGACACATTGGATTGGTTGGCAGTTTGTGAGCCACAATGGATGTACTTAGACTAGTCATGTCATCATACGACCAGGCGAATATGTCCTCATATTCCCTTAGAAACTCTGTATACTCTTTCTTTTCTGACGGCGACAAATGAATACTGATCCATGTTTCCTTGACGTTCTCTGAATCCCCCAGATTGATAACTTCGGTCTCGTCAAGGTTGGACTTAGGTTTGTTCTCGAAGTTCTCAATTTCCTTGACAATCTCCTCGGTATATCATCTTCCTCTGAGTCAATGTCCATTTGTTGCGTTGTCTCATTGCACGTCACAGTCATCGGTTCATCAAGATAAGTAATAGTAATGCTATATAGATAAAGTAATGGGAGAAAACAGTAGCAAATAAATATGAGATTCATAAGGAGATTTGAAATGCTTTGATAAAACGAATAATTGTTTTGAACATTGAAGATCTTATTGCAGGAATTGAAAATGAAGAAAAGGAAAGAAATTCATTTAATAAACAGTAAATAGTGCTTGTTCATTAGCCTTTCTACCCCGAGGCTCGGCGGGCTTTGGTCGTACGGATGGACCAGTTCTTGAGACGAGCTTCTCTGCTCACTGCCTATATGGAAGGGTCTTCCTCCCCCTCCTCCTCGAGAATAACACATCAATCCATGTCCCCGTCATCTAGAAAGAAATCCCTCATTGCCGCCAATGCTTCTTCTTCGTCGGACCCATAGATGATATCAACCTGCTGGAAAGTCTGCTCCAAATTAGGTATTGGCTGCTCCAAGGGGTAATAGTGACCACGCCATGGGGGTGACAAGTTTTTGAATTCTTCCCATGTATACTCATACCCCAGGCCAAAAGTGGTACCATGTTTCTTAAGCTTGATGGGTTTCGTGAACCCTTGGAGGTTCTTACCGAGCCCTTTGCCTAGCTCGTATCCTCCCCAATTCAAGTTGCTCTCGATCTTGCTATCCCACTATTTTTCCTTCTCGACAGCATTGACCCGCTCGATATGGTAATAAGTTCCTCCGCCCAGTTTTCTCTTTCCATCAATTTCAGGGATAGTCTTGCGATTGTAAATATAGTTGCTACCGTCGCCGTGGATTATCACCTCTTAATGGTTCCACTCAAATTTTACCGCTTGATGTAGTGTTGACGCTACATCCCCAGCAGCATGGATCCAGGGTCACCTTAACAGCAGATTGTAAGATGCCGACACATCTATCACCTGAATGTCCACCTTGAACCAAGTCGGTCCCATCTGCAGACATAGACTTGTCTCTCCAATGGTAGACCTTTGAGAACCGTCGAAGGCCTTCACGTTTATCGCTCCATCCTTTATCTCATGTAGTCCCTTACCCAACTTCTTGAGTGTTATCAGCGGACATATGTTAAGACTAGACTCTCTATCGACGAGAAACCTAGTTATGAAGTAATCTTCGCATTGCACGGTGATGTGCAAAGCCTTGTTATGTCCCAAACACTCAGGTGGCAACTCGTCTTCATGAAAAGTGATTTTTGTGGCTTTCCAGGACTTGGCCTACCATGTTGGCCATTTCCCCGCTAGTGATGTTGCTCGGTACACAGGCTTCACTCAACACTTTTAGCAAAGCATTTATGCGTGTCTCAGAGTTCTGCAACAGAGAGAATGGATATTTGTGTTGGTGTCTTGTTCAGTTGGTCGATCTGTATTTTTCTCCAAAGATCATCTAAACCTGTCTCAATGAGGGGAGGCCGGTTGGCAGCCTTCTTGCTTGACTCGGCCAGATGCTCAAGGGTATAGACTCTACCAGTTCTCGTCATACCCTGTGCTGTGATGGCTTCTTCAGACCTGCTTTTACTTTTCCTTCTCGCCTCAGTTGTATAATCCCAAGGGATAGCATTTGAGTAGAAAGGTGGTGTGGTTGACATCGCCGCTGGGATTGGAGCGACTATCCTTACTTCAAATGGCACACTGGCTTTGGATGGTAAGACTGCAACCTCGAAGGGTGCGAATGCATTTGTCGGAGACATGAAATCAACCTCAATTGGCACTGTTGCCTTCTCCTTTGCCAGCGGTGCTGCTTCAAACTCAAGTAGGATAGACATATTCACCTCAGCATTCTCAGATGGTTGAATCTAGACTATGATCGGGTTGAGAGTAACCGCAGGTTTCTTTGGGTCATTGCCTTCTGCGATAAACCGATTGATCCCTCGGGATCCCAATCATCTTCTATCTCAATCATATGGATACCTCCGCCCTTATGGTCTGGTAAAGGATCGTTACGGATGTTCGGAGCGGATTCCTTGGCCATAATAATCTTGTTATCAATAAGGGTCTGTATCTTATCCTTCAAAGAGTGGCATTCATCGATGGTGTGTCCTTTCATGCCAGAATGGTATGCACAGGATTTGTTCGGGTTAACCCACTGAGAAGGGTTTTCAGGGGTGACAGCAGGGCTAAGTGTGACATAACCAGAAACTTTGAGCTTTTCATACAGCTGGTCAATGGGCTCGGCTATGGCGGTGTATTGTTTTAGAGGGCGACGATCAAAGTTAGGACGAGGCCTAAGGAAGTTTTGACGGGTAGGGGGCGACTGGTAGTGAGATGGCTGGGAGTTATAGGTATTGTAGACGGGAGCGGGTTGGGAGTATTTGGGTGAAGTGGGTTGATATGTAGGTTGTGGTGCTTGGTACGTAGATGGTGGAGTTTGGTATGAAGGTGAGGGTGCTTGGTAATTTGGAACGGGTTGATATGTGAATGGAGGTGCAGGATAGACCTGGTATTTAGGCGGGGATTTGGCTTGGTGTGCAACCATCACGGCTCCCACATCCTTCTTTCTCGATGCACCACCAAACTGCAGAGCTTTATTAGTGTCCTGCAAAGATTCAAAGTTAGTAACCATACCATTCTTGATACCTTCTTCAATCCGCTCTCCCAATTTGATAATGTCGGAGAGCTTTTGACCCTCAACCATCATCAGTCATTCATAGTATTGCGGGTCCTGAGCCCGAACAAAGAATTTGTTCATATGTTCTTCCTCTAAGGCAGGCCTAACTTTGGAAGCTTCTGACCTCCAATGAGTAGCATACTCGCGAAAGGTTTCTGTGGGTTTCTTCCTCAAGTTCTGAATATAGAACACATCTGGTGCGTTCTCTGTGTTGAATCTAAACCTGTCCATGAAGTATGTTGCCATACCTACCCTGTTGGACCACTTCTTGGGGTCTTGGCTGATATACCAAGATATCGCGTCTCCCTTCAAACTCCTCATAAATAGCTTCATGCGGATCCTTTCGTCTTTTCCTACACCAACCAATTTGTCACAGTAGGTCCTCAGGTGGGCCCTTGGATAACCAGTACCGTCGAACATCTTGAACTTTGGAGGTTTGTACCCCTCGGGCAGTTCGACATCAGGCTGTATGTAGAGGTCTTCGTAGTTTAGACCTTCGATCCCCTTGTCTCCTTCAACACCCTAGACTCGGCTAGTCAACATCCTAAGTTCCTCAGCCAGATTCTTGATAAGCAGGTATTTCTCATCGGACTCAGATGTATGTGTGACAGGTGGGGTATAGTGAGTCACAGTCTCCACGTAGATGAAATTGTTGTAGGAAAAAGATGATCTTTTGTGTGAGTCTGAGGTCTCGGGGGTTGAGGCGGAGTGTTGTGGCAAGTGTTGCACTGTGCTGGGAGGGTTTGGCTCTTTGGGGGAGTGGCGTGAGGCTGATTTGCAGGGTGATTTGGTTGTTTTGGGATATTTTGTGGAGGTGTAGGGGTGAAGTCAGGGACATTGAGGGAGAAGTACAGATTGGCCAGATTCCGGACCTGATCAAGCTCTTCTTGAAATTTCAACAACTATTGTTCCAATGGTGACATGTTCTTGTGCAAAACCTGAATACCCGGGCTGTCAGTGGCCTCTACCCGTTCAACCCTATTCTCTTGTCTGGCGCCGCTGGATTCTTCCATCTTACTTTTGCCTTTGTCTTTGCCCTTGGGAGGACTAGGAGGAGGAGTAGGAGGAGGGCCCTTGGATCTTGTGCAATAGACTGATGATGCCAGAATGCACGAACTAACCTTTGGGGAGGGGAATAATAAATAAAGGAAAAACAAAAAGGTAACGAAGCCAGTGAGGATTATAAAATATATTGCGATAATTTAAACACGTAATGCGAAAATGTAAAACGCATCCTAAGTTGGGGAACCTCTTTGTGCCTGAGTTAGGCCTAGCGACAAATTAATTTGGAGAACTTGAAACTCTAAATGCCTCATTTTATTGATGATAGAAACGACTCTAAATATGCGAAAAAATAAAGTCACTAATGGCCAATGGCCTTATTACATCAAAGGAGACAAAATAAAAGACACCCCTATCTACTTGGTCCCAGAAGGACCTTCCCTAGATTCGACATTCCTGCTCCCTTAGATCAGCTTTCCCAACTCGCGAAGTCCTAGTAGCAAGTAGGTCCTGGCTAGATATCCTCCTTCGGCTCCTTCAGCCTTTTTGCAGTCCTCGATCCTCTTGATGAACTTTTCCTCCAGCTCGACTATACCTCGCTCCAAGTACCCTAGCCTCTTGTTGGAGTTGATAGCCATATCCTTCCATTCCTCAATCAGCTTTCTGCTGAACTCGTGTATCTGGTGATGATTATCTTCACATTCACGGAGCCTCTTGCGTAGATTGTTGAACTTAACTTGTGCTTCGGCCTTCTCCTCTATGACCCGGTGACGCTGAGTGAATCCTGGCTCGAATTGGCCCTCCATATCTTCTTCTAACCATCTTAGATAGAAAGGAGTACAACCGGCATGATACCTGTCTGGCTCGATGGTGTCTTTCTCAAGTACAATCTTGCAGTGCCACAAATGCTAGGTTTGGCACTTTTGAGGGTCGTCGTCATCCTAGAAGTCTGCTCGAAGATGTTTTATCTTCTCAACCCTAGGTATAACCTGCCTCCTCCCTGCTTGCCTCATAACTCATAGAGGGACATAAGGATACGTTCCCCTCAGACCAATCAATATCAGAAACGAAGCGTCTCGGGATCGGATGATAAATTCGTCCATTGGGAACCATTCAAAAATCCACTAAATCTGGTCCTCGATCAAATAACCCATCCCTCGGTATTTTCCGGCTGAGCGAACATATCTGGAATATAGTTCATTCGCTTTGGGTGGTGGAAAGCGATATGGTCATCCCAGATTCTTCGATGGATGTCTTGTCGGTAGTCACCCCTTTGCAGGTGTTCAGTGAGCCAAAGTTGAAGCAGTAAGTTGCAACCTTCGAAGTGTTTTTCTCCCCGTTGACACTTTTCTAATGCCCGGTATATGTCTGCAATGATCATATGCACAATGTTGAAGTCCTGTCCGTTGAACCTTTCCATTAAAGTCCTAGTGACCATGGCCAACCTAGTGTGAATCCCCTCCTTCTTTGTCGGGAACACCATTAAACCCAGAAAACAAACCATGAAAGCAAATACTGGGCGATGGATGTTCCCTAGATAAGTGAGGGCGAACTCATCCTGATAGGTGCGGTATGATTTTCTATGACCGAACCTTTTGTACAAGTAATCTAAAGGGATGTACGAATCTTTTAAACATACCAAGTCCAGATTTTTCTTCAGTCCCAACATTTTGAGAAAACCCCGGCCTTTGCGATTCTCAGGCATCAGCAACCCTGGAGATTCCCAAGCCAAACCGGCCAAACCTCCTATTTCATCTACCAGCGGTGTCATTTCATTATTTCCGAAGCGGAATACCGACCGATCACAATCCCAGAATAAGGTAGCAGCCTCTATCATCATTTTGTTAGGCTGAATATCAAAAAGAGAGGGCAGGTTGCCCAAGTGTTTTCTGACGAACGTTTTGTCGCTGGAGAGAAGATCCTCCCACTAGTTTAATAATTTGGGGTGGATATTGGCGACCATGCCGAATCTGGGGGTTTCGTGCCTTATTTCTTGCAAAACAAAGAGGGTTAGACCCTTACCCCAACCGAACTCGACTATTTAACAACAATAATTAGAAAAGAGCATTTAGTTCCCCAAATAAATGCACAGAATGTGAATGCGTCCGTTTGGGTTCCAGGGAAACCCAATGGACTTTGGAAAAGTCTATCTTTAAAGGCTATTGTGCGGACAACACATTAGTCTGGCTAGGTTTGACCATGATGCATGCAACGTTACAATAGAGTAAGGTTTCTATGGGGTTTTAGACCGTTACCCTTGAGCGGGCAACTCAAGGGGGAAGGCACGGAACTGTCGACTGCACCGCTGATCGACTAGTTTTACCGCAAATACGCCTTTCCGAATTTAGGGGGTAGTAATATTGGAATAGCGCAACCACTCATTGTAAGCGTTGTTATAGGATTTTTGTTTGGCACGAGTGGAATATGAATGCGGAGCATGATATGCAATAAATAGCATTTAAACAAATAGGCATGTATTTTCACGTTGAGGAAGGCGGTAAAGAAAGAAAAGACAACAGTTATAATGGAAAGCGATTACAAAGAAAACATGAAGATATGTCAGTTTCATTCAAGTGAGATAAATACTTGCAAAAATTAAACAGTGAATAGCATATAAAGGGGAAGGGGAAAAGGTGCAAGCATTTAAAAAAACTAAAGGTTCAAATTCACAAAGCAACTTGTAATGGTATAAGCCTAGGGAAAGTCCCCGGCAGAGTCGCCATGCTGTCGCGCCCCCTTTTTGTTTCCTCGCACGGGTTAGGTATGCAGAGGTCGGGTTTCATGACATTCTGGACAACTCCTTAAAGGAAGAGGTTTAAGGAAGAGTCGCCACCTAACAATTTTATGGTGCGTTAGGGCACCTAGAATAATTAACTCATAAACTAGTTTGCATTACCATAGATTGGGTAAGTGCAGTGTAGAATGCAGCCTTGTGTGTCAAAGTTCAATGGGTACTCAAAGTCCCCAAGGGAGTTCTCACACGAAGGGGGCTGAACCTAAAGTCTAAGAGTAGTGGGAAGTGCTCGGAGTTTAAAAGAGAATTTTTTTGAGTTTGAAAAGAGTAGTTTGAAACATCAGTACTTTGAAAATAACTTAAGAAAAAGTAATAAAGGAATTTGTGCGAAAACAGTTTATCAAAGAGAGAAGCAATACAATCACAACCAATAAAGGGAACTCATGTAAGAGCACACACAACAGGGGGCTAGGAGTTGGGGACAAATGACTTTGTTATCAGCATTAGATCCAAGTTGCAGGTTCTCATAGTTATCACATAGTAGGCATATAGTTGTCACAGAACATCATAGATTAGCAGAGGCAAGATTGTATAGCATTCAAGTGTTAATAGAGGCAAGTCCATAACCTAGGGAGTTAAACATAAATGAAACCATATAACAATAGTCAAGTCAAAGTAAGAAACATTAACCTATAAACAAATGAGCATGCCAGAGTCACGGAATGAACAGGAGGCATATCAGACTAAGAGAAAGTGATGGATAGTAGTATGCAGACACAATTACAGGGAAACCCATGGAAGCAGGATACATATTCAGACTTACCAAAAGGGAAAGACATGATGGGGTTAAGCTAATTACATGGTAGGCAGTAGAACCACATGATAAAACACATAAGGAATAGAAGTAAATAAACAAGAACTGGAGCATATTGTATAGAGATACTATAAAACTTACTTAGAGACATAACAGTCGAATAGTAAGGAATAGCAAAATGCAAAGAGATAGAGCAGCAACAGCAATATGCAGAATAAGAGAGCAGCAGTAGGACAGTAGTATGTAGAATGAGAGTTTACTCAGTCTTCGCTTTATGACGACTGAGTAGTCAGTAATAGATGTGAAGAGCAAGAAGAGATGTGTATGAAAAACACATAAAGTTCATAGCAATGTACTCAGTGTTTTGTGTGTGAGATCAGTGTAAGTGTTAGTCAAGGGTGTGTCCATAGTGTGTGTGTGTAAATAGAGAAGACAGGGTATATATAGTTTGAAACACGAGCAGTCACATAGGCAAAGAGTGCATAATTATGGAAATAACAACCAATTAGTATCAATTAAGTTACTGGACTCCTACAATTAAGGAGTCAAGTTCAAACAGTGTAGCCAGGGCTGAATAAGGAAAGTAAATCAATTCATAAGACTGATTTTGCTTCATCTGGGACAAGAAAATCACATAATACCTAAATAAAGCCAAATACATAGTATATAGTTAAGGAAAGTTGAAATAACATTACATTTATAAAGTAAAGTGGGGTGCTAATTCTGAAAATCAATTGAAGGAATCTCGAATGCTATCATAATTACAGGGAATCCAATGTAGTTAAGGAAATTATCACATGAGTAAGGAAAACACTCAAAAAATTGGTACAGAATTACAAAGGGAATACACAATCACCTATTCAAGGAAAGCATCACAGGCCCGGAGATTCACACAAAAGGATCAACATGAATCAACAAGTAGACATCCATTAGGGTAGAGGTCAGAGTTTTCAAACATTCAAAAAGCAATCACTGATTGAAACGAAGACATACTCATGGAAATCAACGAAAGAGTCATAACAATGAATCAAAACAGAAGTCATAAACAACACACGAGTACACATAGTCAAACAATAAGGATCAACCTAGAACACTAAGGTTTCAGCAATAACTGTTCAAACAACAAGAAATCATGAGATAATCGCTTAAACATAGCATATATGACTTAAATCAAAAGGGAATACTGTTTTGAGAACAGGGTATAGAAACCCTAGCTTTTGAAATTGTTAAAAACGAGATTTTCCGGAGAAAACCGTGGAGAAACTTCATAATATAGTAAAATGTAAAACGAATCTTAAAAGAAACCCAAAAATACAGAAGGCTAGGGTTTCGTGGAACCCATAAAAGAGGGCAAACCTCATGAACGACAATCGATTTAGGCCGGAGAGACTGCAAGCTTACTCAAACGGCCGGGGATGGACGGAAATGGCAAGAGACCCAAAGGGAGGTGAGTGAACCGCTCCAGGCTCGCCTGAAGAGCTTAAGAGGTCGCTGAATAGGTGAGAGGCAAGCAGGTGGCCAGGAGATGATAGGGAATCAGGGTTTCGGTGAGAATCCACCGGAGAAGGCGACTGGGAAACATCGGAGAAGACGAAGTCAGGAGACTTCTAGAGAGCCGTAGAGAGATAGAGAGATAGAGAGATGAGCTGTCTCGAAGGGAAATGAGACGAAGTGGGGGGGTTAGGTTAGAGTTAACTATGGTAAGGGGCATCTAGGCCGTTGATCTAATTTGATCAACGGCTCAGACTAATTCGGAACAAGGTCGGGTATAGGGTTGGTTTGGGATGGGTCGTTTATGGGTTACAGATGGGTTTGGGCTGGGTATAACTTAGGCTGGATTTAAAAAATAAAAATTGGCTATTTGTTAAATACCTACAAAAAATAGATAAAAAATTAATAAAAAATAGCTAATAATTAGATAAAATGAAATTAAGGCTAAATAAGTGAAATTAATGTAATTAACTAGTATTTAAAATATAAGATGACTGATTACTGAATTAAAATAACATAAAATGTACAATTAGGCTATAATTGCAAAATCATTGTAATTATAGCCAAATAATGCCAAATTGGCTAATTGGTGAAATAATAAAATCCCAATAGGTTTAAACATAAGATATAAATAACCTATTGAGTAAGAAAATGATTTGAAATTGTATGTAACATCACTTACGCATAATTATGAATAATTATGGAACATAAAAATGTTAAATAACTAGGAAAATGATTTGATAAAAATACGAAAAATTATGGAAATATATCGATTACTGAAAGAGTGATTCTGAAAGCTTATATGCAAGTTTGAAAATAATTTGAGGAAAAATTGGGTATCAACATCGACTAAGTTTGAATATTGATATATGACTTGTTAGTACTTTTGGTTAAGGTCCCAAGGACCTCAGGATGATTTTTGGATGGCTAACGGAATTTAAAAGTTGGGAAAATGCAGCAAATTGGCTGCTGGTGAAGGCCTTCTGGTGTGGCCACACCTGCGGACAGGGAGCCGTATGTGTGGACGACCATGCGCAGATACGGAATTAGGGAGCCTGGCCTGGGAGCGCCGGTGCGGAGGTTGGCTCGCACCTGCGAGCCGGTTGATGCGTGAAGAAGGTCACAGATGTAGAATTTGGCGTTTAAGTAAAAACCGAACCTTCGAGTGATTTTCCGCATGTGCGAGATAATTTCCGCAGAAGCGGAAAGTGCTGTGCAGAACCTACAAAAGGTTTCCTTCGCGAATTTTCATCCATGTCTTAACCATTTTGGACGGATTTGGGAGCTTTGAGATGCGATTTCAAGGGGGGATTAAGTGTTTTCAGTGAGGTAAGCCACTTGGACCTAGTATCTTGTGTTTATGGCAATTATTCCATTGTTAATCATGACTTTATTGGAAAATTTAGGGAAATATTTGGAGATTAGGGCTTGAAATTTGAGAATTTTAATTGGGGATTTGAAGGGCCATTTGGGGTCCGATTTTGATGATTTTGGTATGTCTAGACTCGTGAGAGGATAAGGATTCCAGTGTTGTGATTTTTATTGGATTTTGAGACGTGGGATGGGGGGTCGGGTTTGGCCAATATCGCGATTTTTGAGTAAATTTGGTAATTTTCGCATGGGTTTTGTTCTTTTAACATATATTAATGGTATGGTACTGATTTTCATAGATTAGGAGAGATTGGAGGCCGAGTCAAGAGGCAAAGGCATCGCGAGTTAGGATTTTTTGCCGGTTTGAGGTAAGTAACAATTGTAAATCTAGACCTGAGGGTATGAAACCTCGATATTTCAAATTGTTTTGATAAATGAGGTGACGCACATGCTAGGTGACGTGCGTGTGGGCGTGAACCGGTAGGGATTGTGACGTGGTCCATCCCGTAGCGGCTATTAAGCTGCATATTTTACTAGAAATTGTACGATGTTTTGTATACTAGATATTATTACTATGTTTTGAGTTGTATGCCATGTTTACGTCCTTCTACCGACCTGTTGGACCCTCAGTGGGTATTTTTACTACTGTCCTCACACTATTATGATAAAAAATGTATTCTCAATCATGATTTATACTGGTTCACTATTTATTCCTGTTAATCACTATATTTTTAAATTAATGAAAGATATTTGGGGTTGAGTCCCATTGATTTGTACTGAGATACCCGAGTGACTTGTGACGATGACTGAGTGAGGCCGAGAGCCGGATTGTGAGGATAGTTATGGATCGTGCTGCACGCCGCAGCGATATAATGCTTGGGTTGTAAGAGCCCCTCCGGAGGATGTACACCCCCAGTGAGTGCATTCGACTATTTATCGATTGAGCTGCACACCGCAACGATTATTATATGGTACCTATTGGGCGAGAGTGCTGAGTGTGAGCATCGACTGATGAGAGTTGAGTCACGAGTTACTGAGAGGCTTGCCCGAGAGGATTTATTTGTGAGTGATACTGTGCCCGAGGGGATTAGTTTTATGAAACTACTGTTTTCACTCTTCTTTACATTGAACCTCCAATAATAATGTTGAACAATGTTTTATACGAGACTTTTAAATGGAAAAATTGGAGTTTTTATCAAACATTCAGAATTTAGATTCCTGATTTGATTCATTTATTTACATTGTTGCTTATATTATGAAATTTCGTGATTTTAAATGCTCGTCACTGCACTCAAGTCTTTAGTTATAATTGTTACTTACTGAGTTGGCGTACTCACGTTACTCCCTGAACCTTGTGTACAAATTCAGGTCAGGATCGAGTGAGAGTTGATTCATCCTCGTTGGAGCATTTGTCGGAGACTGCAAGGTAGCTGCACATCGTTCGCAGCCCTGCCCTTCTCTTTCCTATTTTGTCATTCTTTACATTTCCTAGACTTGTTGTATTGAGGAAATTATGTCAGATATTTATTTCCTTTTAGTTGCTCATGACCGTTGATTCTGGGTATCGGGATATTGTTTAGATGTTTTCTCTAAGTATCTGTATTTGTGAAATGTTAAAAGTGGGAAGTTTTATGATAAATCGAATGGTATTGAATTAAATGAAAGGTCCCTTATGTTATGCGAAATGAGTTGGCTAGCCTAGTATCACGATAGGCGCCATCATGGCCAGTGTAGATTCTGGGGTCGTGAAAAGTTGGTATAAGAGTGTAGGTTACATAGGACTCACCGGTCATGAGCGGGTTTAGTAGAGTCTTGTAGATCGGTACGGATACGTCTGTACTTATCTTCGACGGACTGCAAAGCCCTTAGGAAAAATCTCAAATTCTTTAATTCTGTCGTGCGAACCTATTGATTCTTTAAATTAAACTTCTTTTGTTTCATTCCCTCACAGATGGTGAGGACACATGCTACCGGACAAGGCGATCAGCCACCAGTGGGACCCACGAGGGGTCGAGGTTGTGGTAGAGGTAGAGGAGCAGGTCGCGCAGTTGTCAGAGCGGTACCTATAGACTTGCTTGTTGCTCCAGATCAGGCCCCATCTATGGATATTCCAGCGGGACAGGGCCAGGCACCGGTCATGACTATTGTTATTCTGGGTCGCCGTACCTTCAAAATCATGCATTTATAACCATTGGTTTTTTTCCATAATTTTACTATATTTTAATTAATTTATCCAGCATTTATTTCCAATAAATAATTATAAAATCGCATCACAAGTGGTTTCAAAAGCATTTCTTGATTTAATTTATTTCCTATTAAGGCCAAATTATTTCATAATTAGCAAATTGGCATCTTTTGGCTATAATTGCAATAACTTTGCAATTATAGCCCAAGCATATAATTTTGTACTATTTTCTATTAGATATTAGTCATTGGTTTTTAAAATACTAAATAATCATTTTAAACTATTTTCTATGCATGAAATTCATTTTTATAATTATTAGCTATTTTACTAATTATTTTTATTAATTCGAATTGAGTATTCAACAAATAGCCTATGTTTAATTCAATTTCAGCCTATTAAAATCAGCCAAACCCCCAATTGAATCACCCAAATCCTAATTTTACCCGACCCAATATCTTACCCTAATAAACTTAATAGTCTACCCCCCCCCCCCAAACCCTCATTCTCTCTTCACTCTCCGCCGTCATCTCCTCCAATTCTCTCTTAAGCTCTTTGCCTATCCATGGCTCCTTCTCACCGGCCACCTGCTTGTCGGTAACAATGGTGGCTCCACCACCATCCCTAGCCTCCATGGCTTCCCCCCATGCCCGAATTCTTGCTACCCTGAGGTCTTCAAGGGACCAGCGGCTATTCAACTCACACCTATGGTTTGTTCTTGCCATTCTCAGGCCACCTTAGCCCGTCTGAGTAAGACTCTTCTATTTCTGGCTAGATCCATGGCTTCTAAGCTGGAAACTCTCCATATCTGGGTTTTTCTTCTCTGAACCCCTAATTTCATCACTTGACTCTTTACATCTGTAATGGATCTGAGTGTATTATGTGTTACTTTACTATTTTCCCTAAGAATCTTTATGATTTTTTCAAAACATCTCTTCGTCTTCACAACTAGGGTTTCTTAACCCCTTTTCAAAACGGATTTTTCTTTGATTTTGAAGTGTTGTTCTATAATTTCTACTGTGTTTAAGCAACTTATTTAGGTTTTCCCCTTTTACCTTATTTACTGTGTTAAAACCCTAACTCTTATCGTTTTAATCCTGGGTTCTGAGGCTGTCTTGTCTTATTTGTTCGTTTGATGTGTATGCATACTTGGTTCCCATGAATACGTTTTGAGTTTCTGTGATTTTACCCTATTATGCTTATTAGGGGTTTTTGATTCTTGCTTCTTCCGCCTATATTATGTTTACTTCGTTTATTGAGAGAAACTTGTGATAATTTCTTCTACTCAGTACTATTTTCTAGCTGAATCCCTGATTCTCTATGATTTATACCTTATTAAGGTTTTTGATTCATCTCTTTTGCTTATACTGTGTCTGTTCCGTTCATTCATAGAAGTTTGTAGTAATTAGTACTGTTTTCTGTTTGAATCCCTAATTCCCTGTGATTGATACCCTTTACTATTTTTTTATGGTAATATTCTGTACTAATTTCCGACCTTTAGTTTATTCCTTGCCTTGTTACATGAGTGACTACTGTTAATTGATTCTTATTTCCTTAATTAAAAACCTTATGAACCTAGCCCTAATTATTTACTATGTGCCTATTATGTTTGAATTGTTTCCTTATCTGTTATGCTCTAGTTACTCATTGATTTCTTTCCTTATTTGGTCACATGTCTCTTACCGTTTGAAGTTAACTCCCTTAATTAAGGGAGTGCTTGTGCTGATTTCACTCTGATTGGTTCTTAGTCCCATAATTACTGAACAATTGTGATTTTTACCTTATTCTACCTAGTTTCAAACTACTATATATATGCTCTCTCTCATTAACACAGATGCGGACACATTAGTTCAAACTATCTCTTGCACTCAAAGCTTTTTTGCTCTCTTTATTTGGTTACTTGCGTCTTGAGTTAGCCGGCTGCAAGCCAAGGCTAATCATTGTGCTCTCATATTCTTCACTTTGTGTTTACTATCTCTCTACTGGTATGTTCTGATTTCAATTCAAGTCTCAAAACCAATATGTTTTTACTGCTTCAGTTTATCATATTCCTGATTTGTTTCTATCTATGGTTTTGTTGTTCAACATGTAATTTACCTCTTCACATTGTTGCTTCATCTAAGTATTCTAGTTGTGTCTTACCTCCTTAGGGTCAGCATGCTCTTATGAACCTGTAATCCCTCTCAATGTGACTCTACACTATTTTTAATATTGTTGCCTAGTTCTAGTATGCACCTATGATTTGTTACCCTAAGTTGTCTTAATGCTATGCTCAATCATGTTTAGTATGAAATCCTATACTCTACTATCTCCCAACCCCATGAATCCCCTAAAGCATTTATGATTCTGCAACTATGTTCTAATTAGAACTCCTGAATCCATGTCTTACTACTTGCACCAATTGCAAAGGACTTCTGTCTAGTATGTGTTCACCATACATGTTCTATTTGTCCCCCAATCCCAAATTATCCATGTGTGAAGGTTGGTTCTTTGAATGTTGCTTAACCTATTTTGGCTCTATGTGTGTTGTTTGTTAATTGCCATATTCTTGTCAAAAAACTGTTTTACTGACAACTCTCTTGTTTTTTATGAAACTATTTCAACTGAGTCTTTTTTTTTAAATACTTCTTTCCTATTAAAACCTTTTCAAAACTATGTCAAGCACTCTCACTCTACTCTTAGGTCCTTAAGTTCTACCTCTCCAATGTGTGACTGCTTTGAGATCCGTATGAGATCCCTCTAAACTCTGATGCATTGGAGCTGGCTCTTCCACACTGCACTTACTCAGTTATGGTTGTGAAATCTGGGTGTGAGCACTGCCCGGGATCCCTTGAGGTCCTTAGGAAACTCTGACACACCCGGACATGAAAAAGGCTATGAAACATTTGGGCATTTGAGTTTCTGGAAATCTGGGCCTGTTTTTAGGCCCCTTATAGTGTAACTTCTTCTTTTCCTTTATCTATTTATGTAATTCATTTAATATTGGTTTGTAATAATTATTGTAAACGAATATTGGGGATGGCTAGTGAAATGGGGAGGGTAGCTATGCAGTTTTCATCAGTGATTATTGGGTAGAAATCCTGCTTTAGGATTTTTACCTTCCCTATACTTGCATTATAAATCCTGCTTTAGGACCAATACATGCAAATCATGCCATGCACTAGATATCATATTCTTAGGTTTACTTCTTCAGCATCTCTACATGTTTGTGATTATCACTTAGAAATACTGCTCCTAGGTTAACAAACATCATCAACATAAAAGCTGCTACTCGTGTGCATTCATGAATCATGTTCTGTAATTCCTTTGTGCACTTAGGGATCATGCTTTAAGAATTCTGTCAAGATCATTAGCATAAAATTGTCACTCATGTGCATTCATGAATCATGCTCTGTAATTCTCTGTGCATTTAGAAATCATGCCTTTATGAATTCTGTCACTTGCATATTAGATACCATGCTCTAAGGTCTCGTTAAAATGCCTAGTTTAAAATACTGATTCATAAAAAGAGGTAAAAAATAGTCTCACATTTGATTAACCTGTTTTAAATAAGACCGGTAATAATCGCTGAATTATCAGACTTACAACACCTAGAACAACATGCTTTTAGGCCAAAAACAACTTCTAAATCGTTTAATGTTTCTGGTAACTATTATGCAGGATCCCACGCCTAGGAAAGGCTTAGGTAACTAATATGTATAAAACTGGAGAACTGTTCTCTTTGTGTTTACTGCTTAACAACTTACATGTTTAAAGAATCAGTAGGCAAACTGATTAGGACCTTACTGGCATGTTTATAAAAAAAACAAAGTTACATATTTTATGTGCATTAACATCCTCTTAGATATCCTGTTTAGGTTTCTTCTCTGACAAAACTGCTCCTGTTTATGATTGAGATGTGCTGCTTATGTGCATTATGTGTGGAGGTAAAACTAGGCCTCTTAACTGCTTATTTTCTGTATTTATCTGCTTAGTCCTATGTGTTCTTGCCCGTTGCCTATAATTTTTTCTTTTAAAAACCTTAGGGGTTATGTCTAGAACTACCTATATTAGAGGTCCTAACTTCCTCCAGGACCATTAATAAGGGACGGGTAACAACACGCATAAAGATCGCTAAATAAAACTCGCTTAATAACCGCTAAGGGGTGGGGTAAAGGGTAGATATGGATATGATGACCAGTGCGTTAATGCCACGTGTAGCCCCTCACTGATAATTGATTATCGGGCATTGTACCAATGCGATCCTATAGGATAAACAACTTAGGACTCCCCATTCCTTATATATGTATGCATAGGCTGTAAATCCTTTTAAAAACTTTATACATGTGCTTAGACTTTAAATCTTATAAACTTTACCACATATGTGTGCTTAGACTGCAAATCCTTTCAAACCTTTAGTTGTTAACATGTATACTCTTTGAGTACCTATTTGCTACTTGTTTGAATTTACAAAGTTTGTTTGGCCGGGAACCACAGTTGTTGACTTCGAGGGGTGCCTAACACCTTCCCCTCGAAGTAATTTCAAGCCCTTACCCAATCTCTGGTTATCCAATAAATGTTATTATGACCCTTAGTAGGTGCCCTACGCACCTTAATTCGTTAGGTGGTGACTCTTCAAATCCTTTACATCCATTATCCCAAAAGGAAACAAGTTGTCCCAATAATGTAAAAAACCCGGACCGATCCGAAAGGAGAGGAGAAAGAGCAGGGGGGGGGGGGCGACACCCAAGGTTTCTTAGACAAGTGTCAGAGGATTCTTCGCACAACAGGGATATTGGAGACCAGTGGGGTCTCGTTTACTACTTTCCAGTTCTCAGGAGCTGTTTTTACTTGGTGGGAGTCTTATGAGAGGCGTAGGCGTGTTGGTGCAGCACCCCTTACTTGGCAGCAGTTTTCCACTCTCTTCCTAGAGAAATATGTTCCAGAGTCAAGCAAAGAGGAGCTGCGCATGCAGTTTGAGCAGTTGCATCAGTATGAGTTGACAGTGATGCAATATAAGATGAGGTTTTCAATGCTATCACGTCATGTTACAGAGTTGGTCCCTACTGAGAGAGAGAGGATCGGGAGGTTCGTGGATGGCCTCACTTATCAGCTCCATATTCTGATGACTAAAGAGAGGGTATCGGGTGCTACTTTTGAGCAGGTTGTGGATATTTCCCGGGATTATAAGTCAGTTTGTCGCTAGGAGCGAGAGGAGAGAGAGGCCAAGAGTCCTCGAGGATCTTGTAGTTTTAGTAGTGCTCCCTCCAGTGGTCAGTAGCATAGCAGAGGCCACCCATTTAGGCCTCCTCAACCAGCTCGCCCAGCTTATAGTGGTGCATCATCGGGGCATGGTCCCCGCAATTCTCATCTGGTCCGCTCTTCATTCAATTCTCTTCCAACCCAAAGTTCATATCGAGCACTATCGGTTAAGGGCTCCTATATGCATGGTTCTTCTAGTGGTTATCTTGGTGCTAGGGGTTCACTTCTGTCCCCGTCTCCCGCACTAGGGAGGTTTTATTAGTGTGGGGTGTTCGTGCATATGAGGAGGCAGTGTCCTCGTCTTCTTGGGGGTACATCTGAGCAGAGGAGTCATCCCTCGACTTCAGGTCCAGTCACTTCACCACCCGCCCAAGCAGCTAGGGGTGGGGGTCAGGTAGCGAGAGGCCGCCCTAGAAGGGGAGGTCGATTAGGTGGCGGTTAGGCCCTTATTTATGCAGTCTCAGCAAGACCATATGTTATGGCCTCAAACGCAGTGATTACAGGTATTGTTTCAGTTTCTCACCAAGATGCTTTGGTCTTATTATATCCTGGTTCCACCTATTCTTATGTTTCATCATATTTTGTCCATTTTATGGTTATGCCCTGTGAGTCCTTAGTTACCTCTGTTCATGTGTCGACTCCGTTGGGCGATACTATTGTTGTGGACCGTGTGTATCGATCATGTTTGATATCTATTGGGGGTCTGGAGAAACGAGTGGATCTGTTATTGCTTAGCATGGTGGATTTTCATGCGATATTAGGCATGTATTGGCTATCTCTGTGTCATGTTGTTCTAGATTGTTACGCTAAGACCCTGACCTTAGCGATGCCGGGATTTCCAAAGGTTGAGTGGAGAGGTTCTAGTGATTATGTGCATGTAGGGTGATTTCATACCTGAAGGCTCAGCGTATGGTGGAAAAGGGGTGTTTATCTTATTTGGCTTTTGTGAGGGATGTCAGTGCTGAGACTCCCACTATTGATTATGTTCTTATGGTCCGTGATATTCCGGATGTGTTCCCTACAAACATGTCGGGCATGCCGCCTGACAGGGATATTTGTTTTGGTATTGATTTGGTGCCAGACACCAGCCTATTTCTATTCCACCGTATCGTATGGCACCGGCGGAGTTGAAGGAATGGAAAGAGCAACTTCATTAACTCTTAGATAAGGGTTTCATTCTACCTAGTTTGTCGCCTTGAGGTGCACTAGTGTTATTTGTGAAGAAGAAGGATGGTTCCATGAGAATGTGTATTGACTACAGGAAACTGAACAAGGTTACAGTCAAGAATAAGTATCCTTTGCCTCGTATTGATGATTTGTTTGACCAGCTTCAGGGAGACAGAGTGTTCTCTAAGATTGATCTGAGATCCGGGTATCTTCAGTTGAAAATCGGGATTCAGATATTCCCAAGACTGCTTTTAGGGCTCGTTATGGTCATTATGAGTTTTTGGTGATGTACATTGGGATGACCAATGCCCCAGCAGCGTTCATGCATTTGATGAACAACATCTTTAATCTGTATCTGGATTCCTTTGTTATTTTATTCATTGATGATGTCCTGGTATATTCTCGTAGCTAGGAGGAACATGCTCAACATTTGAGAGTTGTATTGCAGAGATTGAGGGAGGAGAAGTTTTATGCAAGCAAGGGTATTTAGGTTGACCCGAAGAAGATATAGGCGGTACAGAGTTGGCCCAGACCGTCCTCAACTACAGAGATTAGGAGCTTCCTTGGTTTGGCGGGGTATTACCGTCACTTTGTGGAGGGGTTTTCTTTTATTGCTTTGCCTTTGATCAAATTGACCCAGAAGGGTGCTCTGTTTAGGTGGTCAGACGAGTGTTAGGAGAGCTTTCAGAAGCTCAAGGTTGTTTTGACCTCAGCTCCATTGTTAGTATTGCCATCAACATCAGGTTCTTATACTGTGTATTGTGATGCCTCGAGGATAGGCATTGGTTGTGTTTTGATGGAGGAGGGTCAGGTGATTGCCTGCGCCTCGTGCCAGTTGAAGACTCATGAGAAGAATTATCCGGTGCATGATCTCGAGCTAGGAGTCATTGTTCACGCCTTGAAGATTTAGCGTCATTATTTGTATGGGGTGCATTGTGAGGTTTTTACTGATCACTGTAGCCTACAGTATTTTTTTAAGCATAAGGATATATATTTGCGCCAGAGGAGGTAGTTGGAGCTTCTCAAGGACTATTATATCACTATTCTATACCATCCATGGAAGGCAAATGTAGTGGCTAATGCCTTGAGTCGCAGAGCAGAGAGTTTGGGGAGTCTAGCATATCTTCCAATAGCAGAGAGACCTTTAGCACGTTATGTTCAGGTCTTAGCAGGCCAGTTTGTGAGATTGGATCTATTGGAGCTTCGTCGAGTATTAGCTTGCGTAGCCTCCAGGTCTTCAATTTATGATCGTATCAGAGAGCGCCAGTATGATGACCTACACTTGCTCGTTCTTCAAGATAGGTGTTGATACCTAATTTTTCTAAAAATTATTTTCAAACTTGCATATTACCTTCAAAATCACTTTTCATAAGGAATGGCATTTTTCCATTTTTTTTTTACATTTTTATCAACTTATTTTCCTATTTATTTAGTATTTTTATATTCAATATTTATTCATGAATTGTATTATAAATAATTTCAAAATACTTCTCAGCTCAATATAGTATTTTTAATCCTATTAGGATTTAATTATTTCACAAATTAATCAATCTTGCACTATTTAGCTATAATTACACAAATTTGGTAACCATGGCCCAATTATGCATTTATGATATTTTTAATTCTATAATTAGTTATTTTTATATATTAATTTTAGTTAATTACCTTAAATTTTGTTTACCTAGCATTAATTTCATTTTTATATAATTATTAGCTATGTTATTAATTATTTACCCATTTTTTATGGATATTTAAAATCTAGCCACTTTTAATTTTGATTTCAACCCAATTTACCCGAACCCTTTAACCCAATTACCTACCCAGCCCAAACCAATTTCCTACCCGGCCCAATCCCGAACCAATTTCAACTG
Source organism: Nicotiana undulata (assembly GCA_005239495.1). Taxonomy (NCBI): domain Eukaryota; kingdom Viridiplantae; phylum Streptophyta; class Magnoliopsida; order Solanales; family Solanaceae; genus Nicotiana; species Nicotiana undulata. Next base: position 38,916 of record ML245097.1, read on the forward strand.
TTGATCAAAATAAATCAACGACCCAGATCATTGTTACCTTAATTAACTTAGAATAACCCCCCCCCCCGACCCCTCTCATTCTCAACGGTCCCTCATCTCTCTACTCTCTCTCTATCTCTCTATGTCTCTTCTAGAGACTTCCTGTCTCTTTGGGCTCCGATGAACCTCTTCGCTTTCTCCGGCCGTCTCTTCGCCGGAGACCCTGAAGCTCTCACCATCCTCCTGCCTCATGTGGTTCCCTCACGTCGGTGTTTGCCATCTCTAAGGTCTTCAAGAGACCTGGGATAATCCTCCTACCCCTTAGGCCTGTGCTCGTCATCCTCCGGCCATCTCCGGCTCTCTCCGGCTGTTCAAGCAAGGTCTGTGACCTTTTGGGCTTAAACCAACGACATTTGAGGTTTTTCTTATCTTTCTGGGTTCTCTTGGAAACCCTAAATTCTTAAAAAAATCCTGATTCTTTTAGATCTATGATAGATCTTGTATATTTTAAGCTATTTCGTTGTTTTTCCCAAAGATTCTCCGAGGTTTCTTTAAAAATGACTCTTCATCTTCAAGCTGGGGTTTCTTAACACCTTTCTAAAAAAATGATTCTCTTTATGATTTTAAGTATTATTCAATTATTCTATAACTTCTACTATGTTTGCACGATTTATTTGTGTTTTTTCTCTCATCTGACTTACTATGTTGGAAACCCTAAGTTGCTTTGCCTCAATCTTAGGGTTCTGAGTCTGTTTTGATGATTTTGCTTGTTTAATCCGTATATGTACTTGTTTCCCATGAATGTTCTAAGTTTTTCTGTGACTTTACCATATTGTGTTCATTAGGGTTTCTGATCTTTGTGTCCTCTACTCGTATCACGTTTATTTTGTTATTTCCTTTAGTCATTACTATGCTCTATACGAATCCTTTATTTTGTGTGATTTTGCCTTTTACCCTACCTGTTCATTAGGTTTTCTGATCTTTCCTTTTCTAGTATCGTGTTTATTCTATTATTTATTTAATCCTTTGTTATGTTCTAACTTAAATCCCTGATTTATGGGATTCTCTTACCCTACTTTGCCTATTCCTGCTTATGCTATGTTTGCTCCGTTCAGTTGTAGTACTTTCCTTTGGTTAATATTACCTTATAGGGATTCCCTGATTCCCTGTGATTGGTATTCTCTGTTCTCGACTGATTGCAATCTTTACAACATTCTCTTGCCTTATTTTATGGTTACTTAGGCTGTCAATTGATTCTTAAGTATTCCTTAATTAGAATCTGTTGAACCTAGACTCTATTACATGTTGTATACTTGTGCTATGCTAAGTTGTTTCCTTACATATTAATTCAGCCTCGTATGGTTTCATTCCTTATTTAGCATTGCCTATTACTATTTGAATCTTTAACTCCTTGATTAAAGGAAGTCATCGCAACTGATCTGATTCTAATTTGTATATTTCTATAATTACTATTGAATTATTATTTTTTTAACTTATTCTTTTGCCTATTTTAATACTATAAGTACCTTAGTCTCTCATTAGCACACAAAAAAGACGGAACACAGACCTTGTTCTGCTCTCTCTTGCTCACACGTATACACTTTATTGCTCCTATTGATTGTCTGTTGTTACTAGTCGGCTGAAAGCCAAGACTAGTTATGCTGTTTGCTTATTCCTTACTCTGTGCTTGCTATCTTCAACTACTATGTTTCAGATTTATATTTGAAGTCCCCAACACAACATGTTTCTCTGGTTACTAGGATTCATCTTGCTTCTGATTTTATTTTATTTATGGTTGTGTTGTCCTACTTGCAACTAGTTGGGCATATTATGTTGTTCAGTTCTTGGTATCCCCTCCCATATAGCCTCAGCATGTGATCCCTAGGATACTGTAATTGCATTGTATGTTACTTAATACATGCTATACTCTTAACTGTTTCTTAAACCCATGTGCAATCATGTCCTACTCTCTCCCAGTACTCCCTCTAAAATCTGATTCTATGTTGGTCCTATACTCTAAGCATCTCTCTTTGTGTGACCATTCCTAAGTTTGTGTCCCACTGCCTGTACCAATTTGCAAGGCTTCTTCATGTTAGGTATTCATCATGTATGTGCTCTATGTATCACAATCCCCATTGCCCCTGTGTAAAGACTTGTGTGTTGAATCTATCTTGGTTCTGTGAGTGTTACTGAATCTGTTTGGCTCTATGTATGGGCTGCTAATTGCCTTACATTTCTCAAATCTGTTTTACTCCCTCTTATTTTCAAAACTATTTCAAACAAGTCTCTTTTAACATTGTTTTCTACTAAAAAATATTTTCAAACCTATCTCCTACACTTCACTTGATTCTTAGACCTTAAGTTCTGCCCCCTCAGTATGAGCACTGCTTTGGGACCCTTGAGTTCCCTCTTAACTCTGACACACTGAGGTTGGTATTTCCACACTGCACATGTTCCACTCTTGGTTACCAAGTCTGGGTGTGAGCATTGCCCGGGAGCCCTTGAGGTCTTTAGGGCACTTGTACACACCCGGACTATGAAAAGGCTTTAAAACACCATACGGCAATGAGGTTCGGAGGATTTGGGCCTAAGTGAAGGCTCCCTATAGAATAACTTCTTATTTTCTCTTTGGTTATGTAATTGATAATTCCTGGCCTGTAATAATTTGTAAACAACTCATGAAATCTGGATTGTGAAATGGGAGGGGTAACTATGCATGCTTAGTTATTACAAGGGTAGAAACCATGTTTAGGCTTTTATTTCTCATCTGCGCAATAGAGATCATGTGTAGGTTCACATCAATGCATTAGAAATCTTGTTCCTTAGGTCCCATGTACACTAGTTCAGCATGTTCATCCTTATATGACTTAGAAAATCATGTGTTAAAACATGTTAATAACTAGTACTTTACGTTACGTTATGCACTACAATGTACACTTAGATATCCTGCCATAGGGTAAATACAACGCTAATAAATAGGTCATCTTCACATCTTCTAAATATTCTGAAAGCATTGAAATATTCATGCATTTACAATATCCTATTTCGGTCCTGCATGTACATCACTCTGCATTTTCTGTGCATTAGATATCATGCCTTTAGGTTTGCATTCATATCCGTTTAGGCATCTCTAGCTTAATTACTGATAAGAACAGACTCACAGTTGGTAATATTCCTGAAATCTTAACATCTGGAACAACATGTTTAGTAATACAACTCAAACAGTTTTCCTCTAAGTAATTCTAATAACGGATACGTTGTCTCACGCCTAGGCAAGCCTTAGGTGCTAAATTTGTTAAAGATGGAAATATACTTCTTTATATGTGCTTCTTAACTATCAACGGGTCTAATATCAGTAGGCAAAAACTGATTAGGATTCCCTCTCTGAATTATGCAACAAATTTGCTTCTCTATTGCATTCTGGACTCACCTAGATATCATGCTTTAGGATTCTGAAATTAATACTTCCCTTACATGTGTTTGAGTCGTGCTAATTACATGCATATTCTGTGGAGGTAAACTTGAGCCTCTTATATGCTCCTATGTACTTCCTATTCATTGTAGTCCTAAGTGTTCTTGTTTGTCGCTTTAGAATCTTTACCTTTAAACCTGAGGGTCAGCCTAGTACCTCTTTTTTAGGATAGTAGTCCTAATCTCCTCCGGGACTGATAGGATGGGACGGGTATTGCATTGATGTGATCCATATTGTTTTAAACCTAGGACATCTCTTCCTTTAAATGTTAGATTATAGCTCTTTTCAAACTTATCCATTCTATAATTATTTTCCAAACACTTGCTTGCTTAATATTTAAATCCCCTCGTACTTGAGCCCCTTGCTTGTTATTTGTTAAACTGTACAAATTCACGAAACCATTTGGCCGGGAACCACACTTGTGGATCCCGAGGTGTTCCTAACACCTTCCCCATGGGATAATTTCAAGCCCTTACCCTATCTCTGGTTAGCAACGTAGTTTGAAAATGAACCCCTTAGGTGCCCTAACACACCGTTAAAATTGTTAGGTGGCGACTCTCCAATATGAAAAACCCCTTTCCCAAAAAGGAAAGAGTTGCCTCGACCCAAATATCCTGGACCCGATCTCCCCGCGAAAGGAAGAGAAAAAGGGGGGGGGGGGGGGGGGGGNTTTACCATTGCAAATTGTTTCGTGAATTTGTGCCTTTATTTGTTTAAATTCTTGCACCCTTTCCTCTTCCCTGCTAAGTTCAATTAGTTGTTTATTTCATTCAAGTATTTATTTCACAAAACGAAGCTGACATGTCTCTTTGTTTTCCTTTGTAACTGCTTTAAATCATAACTGTTGCATTTACCGCTTTCCTTAACGTGAAAATACATGACAATATGTTTTAATGCTTATTCTTGCATAATCATGCTCAACATTCATACTCCACTCGTGCCAAACAAATTCTATAGCAATGCTTGATGAGTGGTTGCGCTCTTCCTGTATTATTATCCACCTAAATTCGGAAAGGCTTATTTGCGGTAAAACTAGTCGATCAGCGGTGCAGTCGACTTTTTCGTGCCTTCCCCCTTGAGTTGTCCGCTCAAGGGTACCAGTCTAAAACCCCATAGAAACCTTACTCTTTTGTATTGTTACATGTATCATAATCAAACCTAGTCAAGCTAAAATGTCATCCGCACGATAGCTTTTAAGACAGCCTTATCCAAAAGTCCGTCGGGTTTCCCTAAACCCAAACGGACGACATCATGTTCTGTGCATTTATTTGGAGAACTAAATGCTTCCTGCTAATTATTGATGTTAAATAGTTGTGTCTGGTGGGGGTAAGGGCTAACCTTATTTGCTTTGCAGAAAAATGAGGCATGAGGTCCCCAAATTCGGCATGGTTTCCAATATCCACCCAAGACTGCTGAGTTGGTGGGAGGACCTACATTCTAGCGATAAAGCTATCGTCAGAAAACACCTGGGCAACCTACCATCTCTCCTAGAAATCCATCCTAACAAAATTATAATAGAGGCTGCTACTCTATTTTGGGATGGTAAGAGGTCTGTGTTCCGCTTTGGGAATATCGAAATAACGTTGTTGATATAAGAGATAGGAGGACTAGCTAATCTAGTGTGGGAAACTTCGGGGTTGCTGATGCCAGAGAACCGCACAGGCAAAGGTTTCCTTAAAATTATGGGTATGAGGAAGAATGAAGAATTGGTATGTTTGAAGGAGTCGTGCATCCCTTTTGACTATTTGTACGAAAGGTACGATCACATCAAATCATACCATACCTACCATGACGAGATTGCTATCACCTCCCTGGGACATATCCATCGCCGAGTGTTCGTCTTCATGGTTTACTTTTTGGGTTGATCGTGTTCCCGATGAAAAAGGAGAGAATCCATACCAGACTGGCCATGGTAACTAAGACATTAATGGAAGGGATTGATGGGCAAGACTTCAGCATCGTGCCCAGGATCATTGCAGACATATATCGGGCCTTGGAAATATGTCAACGAGGAGAAAAACATTTCGAAGGTTGCAATTTATTACATCAACTCTGAGTCATGGAGCATCTCCAAAGATGTGAATACCGACAAGACATTCATCGAAGAATTTGGGATGACCACATCGTTTTCCATCACCTGAAGCGAATGAACTATATCCCCGACATGTTTGCTCAGCCTGAGAATGCTGAACGATGGGTTGAGCTCTTTGGTAACTTGACCGAAGAACAGGTCCAATGGATGTTTGAGTGGTTTCCAACAGATGAGTTCGTCATTCGATCTCGAGATGCATCATTTCTGATACTGATTGGGTTAAGGGAGACATACCCTTACGTCCCTCTCCGAGTTATGAGGCAAGCATGTAGGAAGAAAGTCGTACCTATGGTCGAGAAAATGATCCATCTTTGAGCAGACTTTAAAAATGATGATAGTCCTCACAAGTGCCAAGCTCAGCACCTATGGACTGCAAGATTATACTTGAGAAAGACACCACCGAGCCAGACAGGTATCGTGCCGGTTGTACCCCTTTATATCTTGGTTGGTTAGAAGAGGATCTGAGTGGTAAGAGCAAGCCAGGGTACGTCCAAGGCCACAGGGTTATAGATGAAAGGACTGAAGCGCAACTCAAGTTCAACCAGCTGCGCAAAAGGATCCGTGAAAGTGAGGATGACCACCACAAAATACATGAATCTAACAATAAGCTGATCGAGGAGTGGAAATACATGGCTAACAGTACCAATAAGAGGTTGGGATACTTGTAATAAGGTATAGTCGAGCTGGAGGAGAAATTCATCAAAAGGGTCGAGGATTGTCAAAGGGCTGAGGGAACTGAAGGAGGACATCTAGCCAGAGCATACCTGTTGCTGGAACTTCGCGAGCTGGGAAAGCTGCTCGAGGGAAGCAGGAATGCCGAATTTGGGGAAGGTCCTTCTGGGACCAAGTAGATATGAATGTATTTGTTTCTCTATTGATGTAATAAGGCCAATGACCGTTAGTGCCTTTCATTTTTCGTACATTTAGTGTCATTTGGGATTTGTCTATTTTTCTTATCAATGAAATGAGGCATTTAGCATTCTATATTCTCCAAATCAACTTGTCGCTAGGCCTACCTCGGGCACAAAGAGGTTGCCAAATTAGGACACACTTTACATTCATGCACTATGTGTATAAATACTGCAATACTTTTTTATGATCCTCACTGACTTGGCTACCTTTTGTTTTTGTTTCTTTTCCTTTATTATTCCCCTCCTTAAAGGTTAGTTCGTGCATTCTGGCATCATCAGCCTATCGCACAAGATCCAAGGGCCCTCCACCTGCTCCTCCTCCTAGTCCTCCTAAAGGTAGAAACAAAGGCAGAGTAAGATGGCAAAATCTAGCGGTATCAGGAAGGAAAATATGGTTGAACAAATAGAGGCCGCTGACGGCCGGGGTATTAGGGTCTTGAATGAAAACATGTCACCAATTGAACAGAAATTGCTGAAGTTACAAGAAGAACTCGACCATGTCCGGAATCTGGCCAACTTGTCATTTTCCGTCAACGTCCTAGACGTCAACTTTACAAATGCTCAAAATCCTACACCTCTATAGAATATCCCAAGGCAACAAAACCATCCCGCACCTCATCATCACGCCACTCCGCCAAAGAACCAAACTCTCCCAACACAATGCAATACTTGCCACACTTCAAACAACACTCCATTACTTATCCCAGAACCTCAGAACCCCACAAAGGACCATTTCCACAACCCCATCTATGTGGAACCCATGACCCATTCAACTCTACCTATCCCATACCCATCTGAGTCTGATGAAAAGGACCTGCTCATCAAGAATCTGGTTGAGGAACTAAGGAAGCTGACCAACCGAGTTTAGGGTGTTGAAGGAACCAAGGGAATATAAGGGTTGAATTATGAAGACCTTTGTATACAACCTGATGTCGAACTGCCCGATGGGTACAAACCTCCGAAGTTCGAAATGTTTGACGGTACTGGTGATCCGAGGGTCCTTCTAAGGACCTATTGTGACAAGCTGGTTGGCGTGGGAAATAATTAAAGGATCTGCATGAAACTGTTCATGAGGAGTTTGGAGGGAGATGCACTATCTTGGTACATCAACCAAGACCCCAAGAAATGGTCCAACTAGGTAGGTATGGCAACTGACTTTATGGATAGGTTTAGATTCAACACAGAGAACGCATCAGATGTGTTCTACATCCAGAATCTGAAGAAGAAACCCATAGAGACCTTTCGTGAGTGTGCCACTCGCTGGAGGTCCGAAGCTGCTAAAGTTAGACCTGCTTTAGAATAGGAGCGGATGAACAAGTTCTTTGTCCGAGCCCAGGACCCGCAGTATTATGAACGGTTGATGATGATTGAGAATCACAAATTCTCTGACATTATCAAATTAGGGGAGCGGATCGAAGAAGGTATTACGAGCGGTATGGTCACAAATTTTGAAGCCTTGCAAGCTACAAACAAGGTTTTACAGTCTGGTGGTGTATCTAAGAAAAGAGACATGGGAGCTGTAATGGTTGCACAAAGAGCCAAATCCCCACCCAAATACAAAATCTATCCAACACCTCAACTCACATACCAGCCAACCCCGAATTACCAAGCACCCTCGCCTTCTTACCAAGCTCCACCACCTTTCTACCAAGCTCCACCACCCACATATCAACCTACTTCGCCCAAATACTCACAACCCACTCCTGTCTACCACACTTATAATTCCCAGCCATACCATTCCCAATCACCCCCTGCACGCCAAAACTTCCCTAGACCTCGTCCCAATTTTGATCGCCGCCCTCCAAAGTACTACACCGCCATAGCTGAACCCATTGACCAGCTGTATGAGAAACTCAATGTTGCTGGTTACGTCACGCCTATTCCTGTTGCCACCCCTGAGAACCCTTCTTAGAGGGTTAACCCAAACAAATCATGTGCATACCATTCCAGCATGAAGGGGCACACCATTGATGAATGCCGCTCTCTGAAGGACAAGATACAGGCCCTCATTGATAATAAGATTATTGTGGCGAAAGACCCCGCTCCAAACGTACGCAACAATCCTCTGCCAGACCATAAGGGTGGAGGTATCCACATGATCGAAATAGAATATGATTGGGATCCCGAGGGATCAATCGGGTTGATCGCAGAAGGCAATGACCCAAAGAAACCAGCAGTCACTCTCAACCCGATCATAGTCCAGATTCAACCATCTAGGGATGCTGAGGTAAATATGTCCATACCTCTTGAGTTTGAAGCAGCGCCGCCCGCAAAGACACCAGTACCTATTGAAGTCGAGTTCATATCTCCGGCAAATGCACCTGCACCATTTGAGGTCGTAGTCTTTCCACCCAAGGTACGTGTTCCAATTGAAGTAAGGATAGCCACACCAATTCCAGTGGAAATGTCGACCATGCCACCCTTCTATACTGATGTTATGCCGTGGGATTATACAGCCGAGGCAAGAAGGAAAGGAAGGGTCAAAACTGAGGAAGTTGTCGCAGCGGAGGGTATGACGAGAACTGGTAGGGTCTATACCCCTGATCATCTGGCCGAATCAAGCAAGTAGGATGCCAACCGGTCTCCCCTTATTGAGACAGGTCCAGATGACCTTTGGAGGAAAGTACATGCTAAGGAGTATTCGGTCATCGACCAGCTGAACAAGACGCCAGCACAAATATCCATCCTCTCTTTACTGCAAAATTCTGAGACGCAACGAAGTGCTCTGCTGAAAATATTAAGTGAAGTGTATGTAACAAACAACATCACTAGTGAGGAAATGGCCAATATGGTGGGCCAGGTGTTAGAAAGTCACAAGATCACCTTCCATGAAGACGAGTTACCACCTGAAGGATTGGGGCACAGCAAAGCACTACACATCACCGTGCAATGCGGAGATTATTCATCACGAGAATCTTGATCGATGGGGGATCCAGTCTTAACATTTGCCCGTTGATAACGCTCAAGAAATTGGGTAAGGGTCTGCATGAGGTAAAGGATGGAGAAATCAATGTGAAAGCTTTCGATGGATCTCAATGGTCCACCATTGGTGAGATAAGCCTATGCCTGCAAATGGGACCAACCTGGTTCGAGGTTGACTTCCAGGTGATAGATGTGCCAACGCCCTACAATCTGTTATTGGGACGACCATGGATCCATGCTGCTGAGGCCGTAGTATCAACGCTACATCAGGCAGTGAAGTTCGAGTGGAACCACAAAGAGGTGATTAGTTATGGTGACGGTAGCAACCCTATTTACAATCGCCAGACTATTCCGGTGATCGGAGCAAGAAGAAAGTTGGGTGGAGAAACATACCACCACATTGAACGATTCAATGCCATCAACAAGGATAAATGGTGGGATAGCAAGATCGTGAGTACACTAAACTGGAATGGGTACGATCCTGGTAAAGGGCTCGACAAGAATCTTAAAGGAATCTCCAAACTTACAAAGATCAAAAGCTATGGCGCCACTTTCGGTCTGGGATAGGACTACACTTGGAAAGAGTACAATGACTGGTTGCCACCTTGGCATGGTCCTTATTACCCACTGGAGCAGTCGATAGGGCATCTGGAGCAAACCTTCCAACAGGCCGACATTATTTATTGGTCAGACGAAGAGGAAGCACTCGCCGCATTGAGGAATTTGTTCCTTGAGGATGATGATATGGAATGCTGTGTTGTTCTCGAGGAGGAGGGGAAGGAAGGCCCTTCCATACAGGCTGTAAGTAGAGGGACATACCTCAAAAACTGGACCATCAGGACAAACCAAGCCCGACGAGCCTCGGGGTAGCAAGGTTGAAAGAAGCATTACTTACTGTCTTATTTACTAATATGAGTATTCCTCTCCGCATTTTTCAATTCCTGCAATGCGATCCTCACTATTCAAAACAATTACTCAATTTATCGAAGCATTTTCTAGTTTCTCTTATTTATTACTACTGTTTTTCTCATTACTTTATCTATACAGCATTACTATTACTTGTCTTGATGAACCGATGATAGTGACCTGTAATGAGACAACGCAGCAAACATACATTGATTTAGATGAAGATGATATACCCGACGAGATTGTCAAAGAAGTTGAAAACTTTGAGATCATACCTAAGTCCAACCTGGACGAGACTGAGGTTATCAACCTGGAAAATTCAGAATACGTTAAGGAAACACAGATCAACATTCATTTGTCATCATCAGAAAAGAAAGAATACACAGAGTTTTTAAAGGAGTATGAAGACATCTTCGCCTGGTCATACGATGACATGACTGGTCTGAGTACATCAATTATTTCTCACAAATTATCGATTAATCCAATGTGCCCACCGGTGAAACAAAAGCTCAGAAAGTTCAAACCCGACATGAGTTTGAAAATCAAGGAAGAAGTTACTAAGAAGATCAACGCCAAAGTTCTCAGAGTGGTTCAGTACCCAACATGGTTAGCCAACATTGTACATGTGCCAAAGAAGGACGGGAAGGTTAGAATCTATGTCGACTACCGGGACCTCAACCCGGGCTAGTCCGGAAGACGACTTCCCTTTGCAAAACATACACATCCTGATTGACAATTGCACCAAGCATGAACTACAATCATTCGTGGATTCCTTCGTCGGTTATCATCAGATTTGGATGGACGAGGAAGGTGCTGAGAAAACTGCTTTCATTACACCGTGGGGAGTGTACTGTTATAAGATGATGCCATTCGGCCTATTGAATGCAGGGGCCACATACATGAGGGTTATGACCACCATATTCCACGACATGATTCACAAGGAGATCGAGGTATACGTTGATGATGTTATTATCAAGTCCAAAAAAGCCATTGATCACATAGAAAACTAGAGGAACTTCTTCAATAGGTTGCGCAAATACAATATGAAGTTGAATCCCGCGAAGTGTGCATTCAGGGTTCTTGCGGGGAAGTTGCTTGGGTTTATTGTGAGCCGTTGGGGAATAGAATTGGATCCGTCAAAGGTCAAATCCATTCAAGAATTAACACCGTCGAGGAACAAGAAAGATTGATGAGCTTCTTGGGAAGGCTTAATTACATCAGCCGGTTTATAGCACAATCTACAGTTATATGTGAGCCGATCTTCAAGATGCTGAAGAAGGACTCTGCAACCAAATGGACCGATGAGTGCCAAAAGGATATCGACAGAATCAAGGAATGTTTCTCATCACCACCAGTCCTAGTACCACCTAAGCCAGGTAGACCTCTCTTACATTACCTTGCAGTATTAGATGGGGCTTGCAGTTGCGTTCAGGGGCAACATGATGAAATAGGGAGAAAAGAGCAAGCAATTTATTATCTCAACAAGAAGTTCACTCTGTATGAGGCTAGGTATTCTCTTCTGGAACGCACCTGCTGTGCTTTGACTTGGGTAGCTCAGAAGCTGAGGCATTACTTCTATGCCTACACGACATATCTCATATCAAGAATGGATCCATTAAAGTACATCTTTCAAAAGCCCATGCCCACTCGCAAGCTGGCCAAGTGGAAAATTCTACTAGGCGAATTCGACATTGTTTATGTAACTCAGAAAGCAGTCAAGGGACATGCACTGGCAGACCACCTAGTCGAGAACCCCATAGACGGAGAATACGAACCTCTAAAAATGTATTTTACTGTTTAAGAGGTATCATTCATAAGAGAATACATTGTTGAATGCTATGACGGTTGGAGAATGTTCTTCGACGGAGCAGCGAACTTCAAAGGAGTCGGTATTGGAGCAGTCCTAGTATCAGATATCGGTCAGCATTATCCGGTATCTGCCAAGCTCAGGTTCCCCTGCACCAACAATATGGTGGAGTATGAAGCCTGTATCCTAGGACTCAACATGGCCATTGACATGAACGTCCAAGATCTGTTAGTGATTCGTGAATCAGATTTGCTGGTACATCAGGTACAAGAAGAGTGGGCAACCAAGAATTCCAAGATGCTACCGTATCTGCATCACGTACAAAAGTTGAGAAAGACGTTCACGATGATAGAATTTTGGCATGTCCCTAGAATCCAGAATGAGTTCGCCGATGCATTGGCTACTTTATCCTCAATGATCCAGCATCCGGACAAGAATTTCATTGATCCTATTACCGTAAAGATCCATAATCAGCCAACTTACTATGCCCATGTCGAAGAGGAAGCAGACGGAAAACCTTGGTTTCATGACATTAAGGAATATTTGGCAAAAGGTGATTACCTAGAGCTTGCGACTCCCACTCAGAAGCGCACAATTCGGAGATTGTCCAACAACTTCTTTCACAACGGAGGAATCCTGTATATGTGGACTCCCAATTTGGGATTATTGAGGTGTGTCGACGCAAAGGAAGCATCAAAACTACAAGAGGAAATTCATGATGGAACTTGCAGACCACATATGAACGATTTTGTTCTGGCAAAGAAGATACTCCGAGCTGGTTACTTTTGGATGACTGTGGAAACGGACTGCATCCAGTACGTCCGAAAATGCCACCCGCTGTCAGATACATGGAGATATGATAAAGGTACCTCTATGTGAGCTTAATGCAACAAGTTCACCATGGTTGTTCGCGCCTGGGGCATGGATGTTATTGGACCAATCGAGCCTGCCACCTCCAACGGACACAGGTTCATTTGGTAGCTATTGATTACTTCACTAAATGGGTCGAAGAAGACTCCTATAACGCAGTTACTAAGAAAATCGTGGCTGACTTCGTCTGCGACCGCATTGTTTGCCGATTCAGAGTTCCGGAGTCGATCATCACCGATAATAGTTCAAATCTCAACAAAGGCTTGATGAAAGCCATGTGTAAAACCTTCAAGATTAAGCACAAGAATTCCACAGCATACAGACCGCAAATGAATGGAGCCTTAGAAGCCGCCAACAAGAACATCAAAAAGATATTAAGGAATATAATAGAAAACCACAAGCAGTGGCCCGGGAAGTTATCATTTTCCCTATTGGGATATCGAACCACAGTCCGCACATCAACAGGGGCAACTCTCTATATGCTAGTTTATAGTACAGAAGTTGTTATTCCTGCCGAAGTTGAGATTCCATCTCTAAGGATCATACAGGAAGCCGAGCTCAGCGATGTAGAATGGGTAAGAAGTCGTTATGAGCAACTAGCCCTCATAGACGGAAAGAGAATGAATGCAGTCTGTCATGGTCAATTATATCAGAACAGAATGACCCTAGCCTTAAAAAAGAAAGTCAAGCCAAGACGATTCACACCAGGGAAGCTGGTATTAAAGAATATCTTTCCACATCAAGATGAAGCCAAGGGGAAATTCTCTCCCAACTGGCAGGGCCCATACATGGTTCACAGAGTGCTGATAGGAGGAACACTTATACTTGCAGAAATGGACGGAGAAATCTGGCCAAAACTAATCAATTCAGATGCAGTCAAGCATTATTATGTGTAATCCTTTATGCTTCTATCAATGATGTAAATTGAACTACGCCTGACCTGATTCCCGTTTAAGAGGGGGATACGTAGGCAGTCCTATGGGTTCGGTAAACATTCAATAAAAATCTCATTTCTCCCCACAATTGGAAACTGGGGCAGAATTTTAAGGAGGTCCCTCAAAATTCTAAAGCAAGTTCAGCCGATCACCGCACGAGCAACAGTCAGAAGTATTCACCTATCAAACTGGGGAAGAATTTTGAAGAGGACCCTCAACATTCCGTAGTAGGAGAGGTTGCAATGTCTCGAACCATGTCACGGTCGTCGGTTCATCTAAAACTATTTTTTATATATGTTTATATCATACTTTTACAAAATCATGCATACTTATTCTTGAAACAGCTTTGTCTAGCAAACGCTACCCCAAAGATACGAACGGTATCATCATATCAAGCCGTACGAGTCAAGAAAAGCCAGCGGGGTTAGGAACTAACCTTCCCCCTTATAGAACTCATGACTTTTCTTTGGATGCAGGCACAAAGATTGCAAAGGCCCAAAACATACTATTCGCTCGAAGGACATATATTGTTTAAAGACACGATTCTCAAACCCGTCGCACATGCCGATATATTATCAACACAAACGATGCTTCACAATCACAATGCTCCAAATGATCACAACATTGCAATCTATTATCAGTTAAGAATTTCTATTGTCATGTATTTAATTCTTGCATAAGGCTTCCATTCTGCCTTCCGAGACTAAGCACTGTCTCCATCTGTATTCTTGCATAAGGACACCATTCTGCCTTCCGAGGTTAAGCTCTACCTCCATCTGCATTCGCATCTTTGCATAAGGCTACTATTCTGCCTTCCAACTTGCATAAGTCTACCATTCTGCCTTTCGAGGTTAAGATCTACCTCCATCTGTATTCGCATCTTTACATAAGGCTACTATTCTGCCTTCCAATTTACATAAGGCTACTATTATACCTTCCAACTTGCATAAGGCTACCATTCTACCTTCTGAGACTAAACGCTGTCTCCATCTGCATTCGCATCTTGCATAAGGCTACCTTTCTGCCTTCCGAGGTGAAGACCTACCTCTATCTATATTTGCATAAGGCTACCATTCTGCCTTCCGAGGCTAAAAGCTGCCTCCCATTTACTTTTCAAAAAGCAACCGCCACCTCTAGCATTATTTACTTCGCATTCCTTTCGGGCTAAGCTATGCCCCTTTAATTCGCAAGACTAAGCTCTGTCTTGTTAGCATCATACCATTGCATCTTCATGGGCTGAAATATCGCCAAACTTATCCAAAGGCGTCATCGTTTGGAGGCACCATCTTCATGACCCGAGAACACCATGTCATGGCCTGAGGATCTCTTTTATCAGTTTGCATATCATCATTCAAAGGCATAATGGTTCGGAGGCACCATCTTCATGGCCCGAAAACATCATTTCATATCCTGCGAATCCTGCATCAAGAAATTCATGGCCCGGAACATCATGGTCTAAAGACGTCATCCTTAACCGTCCAAAGACAACATTCATGGTCCAACGGGAATTTGCATCATGTTTAAATTACGCACGATATTATTGTATTACTTATTTGCATGTAACCCGGTAAGCAATAGCCATCTTGGCAGGAGCGGTCCTGCTCCAGTTCTCCTAACTACCCCGTAAGCCGCTCGTTCACCCAACCCTGCACCTTGCGTCCGTTCTTGTAAAACTTCACCGGTATACTTCGTCGCTAGATCCTGAACTACATACAGCCTGATTCCTGTAAAACCAGGGATATGTAGGAAGCTCAGAAACCAGGGAGCAGCCTAATCTTTCAAATTATTTCCACTCGGTCAAAATTGGCCATCATATCTTTACCCGATAACTCTTTCATCCTTACCGGGTAAAGATGGGCAGCTGTTAATACCCAATTTTTCTCAAAATTATTTTCAAACTTGCATATTACCTTCAAAATCACTTTTCATAAGGAATGGTATTTTTCCATAATTTTTCATATTTTTATCAACTTATTTTTCTATTTATTTAGTATTTTTATATTCAATAATTATTCATAAATTGTGTTATAAATAATTTCAAAATGCTTCCCAGCTCAATATATAATTTTTAATCCTATTAGAATTTAATTATATCACAAATTAACCAATCTGGCACTATTTAGCTATAATTACACAAATTTTGCAACTATGGCCCAATTATGTATTTATGCTATTGTTAATTCTATAATTAGTCATTTTTATATATTAATTTTAGTTAATTACCTTAAATTTTGTTTACCTAGCATTAATTTCATTTTTACATAATTATTAGCTATGTTATTAACTATTTATCTATTTTTTATGGGTATTAAAAATCTAGAAACTTTTAATTTTGATTTCAACCCAATTTACCCGAACCCTTTAACCCAATTACCTACCCAGCCCAAACCAATTTCCTACCNAGCCTATTCTAGAGACTTCCTGTCTCTTTGGGCTCCGATGAACCTTTTCGCCTTCTCCGTCCGTCTCTTCGTTGTAGACCATGAAGCTCTCACCATCCTCTTGCCTCTTGTGGTTCCCTCACGCCGGTGTTTTCCATCTCTAAGGTCTTCAAGAGACCTGGGTTAATCCTCCTTCCTATTGGGCCTGTGCTCGTCATCCTCCGGCCATCTCCGGCTGTTCAAGCAAGGTCTGTGACCTTTTGGGATTAAACCAGCGACATTTGAGGTTTTTCTTAACTCTCTAGGTTCTCTTTGAAACCCTAAATGCTTAAAAAACCCCGATTCTTTTAGATCTATGATAGATCTGTGTATATTTCAAGCTATTTCGTTGTTTTTCCCAAAGATTCTCTGAGTTTTCCTTAAAAATGACTCTTCATCTTCAAGCTAGGGTTTCTTAACACCTTTCTAAAAAAAGAATGATTCTCTTTCTAATTTTAAGTATTATTCAATTATTCTATAACTTCTACTATGTTTGCACGATTTATTTGTGTTTTTCTCTCATCTGACTTACTATGTTGGAAACCCTAAGTTGCTTTGCCTCAATCTTAGGGTTCTGAGTATGTTTTGATGATCTTGCTCGTTTAATCCGTATATGACATGTTTCCCACGAATGTTCTGAGTTTTTCTGTGACTTTACCATATTGTGTTCATTCGGGTTTTTGATCTTTATGTCCTCTGCTCGTATCATGTTTATTCTGTTATTTTCTTTAGTCATTACTATTCTACGAATCCTTGATTTTGGGTGATTTTGCCTTTTACCCTACCTGTTCATTAGGTTTTCTGATCTTTCCTCTACTAGTATCATGTTTATTCTATTATTTCTTTAATCATTTATTATGTTCTAACTTAAATCCCTGATTTATGGGATTCTCTTACCCTACTTGGCGTATTCCTGCTTATGCTATGTTCGCTCCGTTTAGTTGTAGTACTTGTCTTTGGTTAATATTACCTTCTAGGGGAATCCCTGATTCCTTGTGATTGCTATTCTCTGTTTTCGACTGATTGCAATCATTAAAACATTCTCTTGCCTTATTTTATGGTTAATTAGGCTGTCAAGTGATTCTTAAGTATTCCCTAATTAGAATCTGTTGAACCTAGACTCTATTACATGTTGTATACTTGTGCTATGCTAAATTGTTTTCGACTTATTGCAATCATTAAATTATTCTCTTGCCTTATTTTATGGTTAATTAGGCTATCAAGTGATTCTTAAGTATTCCTTTATTAGAATCTGTTTAACCTAGACTCTATGGCATGTTGTATACTTGTGCTATGCTAAATTGTTTCCTTACATATTAAATTGCTTATTACACTTTGAATCATAAACTCCTTGATTAAAGGAAGTCATCGCAACTGATCTGATTCTAATTGGTATATTTCTATAATTACTGTTGAATTATTATTTTTTACCTTATTCTTCTACCTGTTTGAAAACTATAAGTACCTTAGTATCTCATTAGCACACAAAAAACGGAACACAGACCTTGTTCTACTCTCTCTTGCTCACACATATACACTCTATTGCTCCTATTGATGTCTGTTGTTACTAGTCGGCTGAAAGCCAAGACTAGTTGTGTTGTTTGCTTATTCCTTACTCTGTGCTTGCTATCTTCAACTGGTATGTTTAAAATTTATATTTGAAGTCCCCAACACGACATGTTTCTCTGGTTACTAGGATTCATCTTGCTTCTGATTTTATTTTATTTATGGATGTGTTGTCCTACTTGCAACTAGTTGGGCATATTATGTTGTTCAGTTCTTGGTATCCCCTCACATATATCCTTAGCATGTGATCCCTAGGATACTGTAATTGCATTGTATGTTACTTAATACATGTTATACTCTTAACTGTTTCTTAAACCCATGTGCAATCATGTCCTACCCTCTCTCAGTACTCCCTCTAAATCTTATTTTATGTTGGTCCTATACTCTAAGCATCTCTATTTGTGTGACCATTCTTAAGTTTGTGTCCCACTGCCTATACCAATTTGCAAGCTTCTGCATGTTAGGTATTCATCATGTATGTGCTCTATGTATCCCAATCCCCATTGCCCATGTGTAAAGACTTGTGTGTTGAATCTATCTTGGTTCTGTGAGTGTTACTGAATCTGTTTGGCTCTATGTCTAGGCTGCTAATTGCCTTACTCTTCTCAAATTTGTTTTACTCCCTATTATTTTCAAAACTATTTCAAACCAGTCCCTTTTAACATTGTTTTCTACTAAAAAATCTTTTCAAACCTATCTCCTGCACTTCACTTGATTCTTAGACCTTAAGTTCTTCCCCCTCAGTATGAGCACTGCATTGGGACCCTTGAGCTCCCTCTGAACACTGACACACTGAGGCTGGTATTTCCACACTTCACATGTTCCACTCTTGGTTACCAAGGCTGGGTGTGAGCATTGCCCGGGAGCCCTTGAGGTCTTTAGGGAACTTTGACACACCCGGACTGTGCAAAGGCTTTAAAACACCATATGGAAATGAGGTTTGGAGGATTTGGGAATAAGTGAAGGCTCCCTATAGAATAACTTCTTATTTTCTCTTTGGTTATGTGATTCATAATTCCTGGCCTGTAATAATTTGTAAACAACTCATGGAGGATGGATGAAATGGGAGGGGTAACTATGCATGCTTAGTTATTACAAGAGTAGAAACCATGTTTAGGCTTTTATTTCTTATCTGCGCAATAGAGATCATGTGTAGGTTCACATCAATGCATTAGAAATCCTATTCCTTAGGTCCCATGTACATTGTTTCAGCATGTTAATCCTTATATCACTTAGAAAATCCTATGTTAAAACATGTTAATAACTAGTACTTTACGTTACGTTATGCACTGCCATGTACACTTAGATATCATGCCTTAGGGTAAATACAACGCTAATAAATAGGTCATTTTCACATCTTCTACATATTCTGAAAGAATTGAAATATTCATGCATTTACAATATCCTGTTTAGGTCCTGTATGTACATCACTCTGCATTTTATGTGCATTAGATATCATGCCTTTAGGATTGCATTCATATCCGCTTAGGCATCTCTAGCTTAATTACTGATTAAAACATACTCACAGTTGGTAATATTCCTGAAATCTGAACATCTAGAACAACATGTTTAGTAATTCAGCTCAAACATTTTTCCTCTAAGTAATTCTAATAACGGATACGTTGTCTCACGCCTAGGCAAGCCTTAGGTGCTAAATTTGTTAAAGTTGGAAATATACTTCTTTATATGTGCTGCTTAACTATCAACGGGTCTAAAATCAGTAGGCAAAAACTTATTAGGATTCCCTCTCTGAATTATGCAACAAATATGCTTCTCTATTGCATTTTGGACTCACCTAGATATCATGCTTTAGGATTCTGAAATTAATAATTCCCGTACATGTGTTTGAGTCGTGCTAATTATATGCATAATATGTGAAGGTATACTTGAGCCTCTTATATGCTCCTATGTGCTTCCCATTCATTGCAGTCCTAAGTGTTCTTGTTTGTCGCTTTAGAATCTTTACCTTTAAACCTGAGGGTCAGCCTAGTACCTCCCTTTTTGGATAGTAGTCCTAATCTCCTCCGGGACTGATAGGATGGGATGGGTATTGCATTGATGTGATCCATATTATTTTAAACCTAGGACATCCCTTCCTTTAAATGTTAGATTATAACTTTTTTCAAACTTATCCATTCTATAATTATTTTCCAAACACTTGCTTGCTTAATAGTTAAATCCCCTCTTACTTGAACCCCTTGCTTGTTATTTGTTAAACTTTACAAATTCACGAAACCATTTGGCCGGGAACCACACTTGTGGATCCCGAGGGGTGCATAACACCTTCCCCTTGGGATTATTTCAAACCATTACCCTATCTCTGGTTAGCAACGTAGTTTGTAAATGGACCCCTTAGGTGCCCTAAGGCACCGTTAAAATCGTTAGGTGGCGACTCACCAAATATGCAAAACCCATTTCCCAAAAAGGAAAGAGTTGCCTCGACCCAAATGTCCTGGACCCGATCTCCCCATGAAGGGAAGAGAAAAAAGGGGGGCGCGACAATAGTGTTCGGCGAGGTTATTCCTGAGATGTAGCTATTGGTGACGATGGTATAATGAGGATACAGGGGCGGATATGTGTGCCTAATATGGATGGGCTTCGGGAGTTGATTCTATCAGAGGCCCACAACCCGCGGTACTCCATTTATTCGGGTGCCGCGAAGATGTATCAGGATCTGAGGCAAAAGTATTGGTGGAGGCGGATGAAAGGGGATATTGTTGGATTAGTAACTCAGTGTCTCAAGTGTCTGCAGGTCAAGTATGAGCACTAGAGACCCGGGGGATCACATCAGAGGTTGGATATTTCGGAGTAGAAGTGGGAGCGGATCACCATGGACTTTGTAGTTGGGCTCCCACAAACTTCAAGGAAGTTTGATGCTATTTGGGTTATTTTGGATCGGCTGACCAAGTCCGCACACTTCATTCCTGTTGGTACAACTTATTCTTCGGAGCGGTTAGCTGAGATTTATATCTGCGATATTGTTCGGTTTCATGGTGTCCCAGTTTCCATCATTTGTGATAGAGGTACTCAGTTCACATCGCAGTTTTGGAGGGCCGTGCTGAGGGAGTTGGGTACTCAAGTTGAGTTGAACACATCTTTTCATCCTCAGATGGACGGGCAGTCTGAGCGCAATATTCAGATACTGGAGGACATGTTGCGCGCGTGTGTTATTGATTTTAGGTGTTCATGGGACCAGTTTCTACCACTCACAGAGTTTGCATATAATAATAGCTATCAGTCGAGTATTCAGATGGCTCCGTATGAGGCTTTATATAGAAGGAGGGGTAGATCTCTCGTCGGTTGGTTGGAGCCAGGTGAGGCTAGACTCTTGGGAACATATTTGGTACAGGATGATTTAGATAAGGTGAAATTAATTCAGGAGCGGTTTCGCACGGCGAAGTCTAGTTAGATGAGCTTTGAGGACCGGAAGGTCCAGGATGTATCTTTCATGGTTGGGGAGAAGGTTCTGCTGAAGGTGTTACCTATGAAGGGTGTTGTGCGGTTTGGGAAGAGGGGCAAGTTGAGTACTCGGTTCATTGGGCCTTTTGAGGTGCTTTAGAGGGTTGGAGAGGTGGCTTATAGACTTGCTTTGCCACCTAGCTTGTCGAGTGTGCACGGTATTTCATGTTTTCATGCTTCAGAAGTATGTTGGTGACCCGTCTCATGCTTTGGAATTCAGCACGGTTCAACTAGAGGGTGATATGTTTTATGAGGTTGAGCCAGTAGTCATTTTGGGTTGCTAGGTCAGATGGTTGAGGTCTAAGGATATAGCTTTAATGAAGGTGCAGTTGAGAGGGCAGCCGGTGGAGGAAGACACCTGGGAGACCACGCGGGAGATGCGGAGCAGATATACTCATTAATTTGAGACTCCAGGTATGTTTCTAGACTCTTTCGAGGACGAACATTTGTTTAAGAGGGGAAAAATGTAACGACCCGGCCGGTCGTTCTGAGAGATTAGCCCTGTTTTCCTCATTTATGCTTCATTTTGTGTTGTTTAGCTCATTTATGTTGTGTTGGGTCGGTTGGCTAGGATTCGGAGTGGTTGTGGAGAGAAATGAGACACTTGGTCTCTTCATTTGGTTTAGTAGTTGGAAGAGTCAACCAGAAGTTGACTTATAGGTAAATGATCTCGGAATGTGGTTTTTATGGCTCGGATAGCTTTGTTAGGTGATTTGGAACTTAGGAGTGTGTTCATAATGTTGTTCGGAGGTCCGGAGTAAAATTAGGCTTGACTTGGCGAAATTGGATTATTGGCAAATTCCGGTCGAGAGTGGAAAATTAGCTATCGGGGTCGGAATGCAATTCCGACAGTTAGAACAGGTGTGTAGTGTCATTTTGGATGTGTGTGCAAATGTTCGGGTTATTTGGACGTGGTTTTGGTGGTTTCGGCATCATTGGCAAATTTCGGAAGTTTAGAAATCCTTAGCTTGAATTATGGATTTAATTTGGTGGTTGGATGTTATTTTGAGTGTTCCGAGGGATCTACTAAGTTTGAATATTGATATATGACTTGTTAGTACTTTTGGTTGAGGTCCCAAGGACCTCAGGATGATTTTTGAATGGCTAACGAAAGTTATAAGTTGGGAAAATGCAGCAAATTGGCTGCTGGTGAAGGCATTCTAGTGTGGCCACACCTGCGGACAAGGAGCCGCAGGTGCGAAGGCGCAAGTGTGGACGACCATGCGCAGATACGGAATTAGGGAGCCTGGACTGGGAGAGCAGGTGTGGAGGTTAGCTCGCACATGCGAGTCCGCAGGTGCGTGAAGAAGGTCATATATGCAGAATTTGCATTTTAAGTAAAAACCGCACGTGCGAGGGATTTTCCGCAGGTGCGGCACCACAGGTGCGAGATAATTTCCGCAGAAGCGGAAAGTGCTGTGCAGAACCTACAAAAGGTTTCCTTCGCGAATTTTCATCCATTTCTTAATCATTTTGGATGGATTTGGGAGCTTTGAGCTGTGATTTCAAGGGGGGATTAAGTGCTTTCAGTGAGGTAAGCCACTTGGACCTAATATCTTGTGTTTATGGCAATTGTTCCATTGTTAATCATGATTTTATTGGAAAATTTAGGGAATAATTTGGAGATTAGGGCTTGAAATTTGAGAGTTTTAATTGGGGATTTGAGGGGCCATTTGGGGTCCGATTTTTATGATTTTGGTATGTCTAGACTCGTGAGAGGATAAGGATTCCAGTGTTGTGATTTTTATCGAATTTTGAGACGTGGGATCGGGGGTCGGATTTCGCCAATTTCGGGATTTTTGAGTAAATTTGATAATTTTCGCATGGGTTTTGTTCTTTTAACATATATTAATGATATGGTACTTATTTTCGTAGATTAGGAGCAATTGCAGACCGAGTCAAGAGGCAAAGGAATCGCGAGTTAGGTTTTTTTGTTGGTTTGAGGTACGTAACGATTGTAAATCTAGACATGAGGGTATGAAACCCCGGTATTTCGTATTGTTTTGATAAATGAGGTGTCGCACATGCTAGGTGACGGGAATGTGGCGTGCACCGGTAGGGATTGTGACTTCGTCCGTCCCATAGAGGCTATTAGGCCGCGTATTTGACTAGAAATTGTATGATATTTTTTATTCTAGAGATTATTACTATGTTTTGGGTTGTATGCCATATTCTGTGTGATATTCTGTATTCTAGAGATTATTACTATGTCGGACCCTCAGGGGGAATTTTTACTACTATCCTCACACTATTATGATAGAAAATGTATTCTCAGACATGATTTATACCCGTTCACTATTTATTCCTGTTCATCACTCTATTTTTAAATAATTGAAAGATATTTTGGGTTGAGTTCCATTGATTTGTACTGAGATGCCCAAGTGGCTTGTGAGGATGACTGAGTGAGGCCTAGAGCCGGATTGTGAGGATAGTTATGGATCGGGCTGCACCCCACAGCGTTATATATATATATATATATATATATATATATATATATATATATATATATATGGACAGGGTTGCACGCCGCAGCGAGAGATATTGGATCAGGCTGCACACCGCAGTGATATAGCGCTTTGGCTGTAGGAGCCTCTCCGGAGTCTGTACACCCCCAGTGAGCGCAGTCAACTATTTATGGATCGGGCTGCACGCCACAATAATTATTATATGGTACCTGTTGAGCGAGAGTGCTGAGTGTTAGCATTGACTGATGAGAGTTGAGTCACGAGTGACTGAGAGGTTTTCCTGAGAGGCTTTATTTGTGAGTGATATTGTGCCCGAGGGGCTTATTGTTATGAAACTACTATTTTCACTCTTCTTTACACCGAGCAGAGATTTTTAAATGGAAAAATTTGAGTTTTTATGAAACATTCGGAATTTAGATTCCTGATTCGATTTATTTATTTCCATTGTTGTTTATATTTTGAAATTTGTGATTTTAAATGCTCGTCACTACACACAAGTCTTTAGTTATAATTTTTACTTACTGAGTTGGCGTACTCACGTTACTCCATACATCTTGTGTGCAGATTCGGGTGCCAGGATCGAGTGAGAGTTGATTCATCCTCGTTGGAAAATTTGTTGGAAACTGCGAGGTAGCTGCACGTCGTTTGCAGCCCTGCCCGTCTCCTTCATATTTTGTCATTATTTACATTTCTTAGACTTGTTGTATTGAGGAAATTGTGTCAGATATTGTATTTCCTTTTAGTTGATCATGACTGTTGACTCTGGATTTTGGGATATTCTTTAGATGTTTTCTTTAATTATCCGTATTTGTGAAATATTAAAAGTGGGAAGTTTTATGATAAATCGAATGGTATTGAATTAAATTAAAGGTCCCTTATGTTTTGCCAAATGAGCTGGCTAGCCTAGTATCACGATAGGCGCCATCACGAACAATGTAGATTCTGGTGTCGTGATAGGATAAAATGTGATTCATTTGATTTTAACACTCCCAAAAACTTTGTGACTTTAGAACTTACGAATTGTAGACCGTTTTCACAAGCAATCTCCTTTGGTATTCCTAATCGGCAGATTATGTGGTCCCTTATGAAATCAATCACTTCTGGCTCTCTGATCTTTGGTACGGATCTACTTCAACCCATTTTGTAAAATAATCAGTTAAAACCAAAAAGAATCTTACCTTTCCGGACCCTTGTGGTAACGGACCAACTATGTGCATCCCTCATTTCATGAATGGCCACGGTGGCACTACTGAATGCAGAAGTTCCGCTGGTTGGTGCACTAAATGTGCATGGCGCTGGCACTTGTCGCATTTTTGCACGAATGCCTTTGTGTCCTGTTTCATTTGGATCCAGTAGTAGCCGACCCTGACTAACTTGAGAACCAAGGAGTCTCCACAAAAATGGTTTTTGCAAACCCTTTCATGGACATCCCCCATTACATAGTCAGCCTCCGAGGCCCCTAGAAATCGAGCTAATGGTCCTCCCAGTGACATTCAATTTAACTGTCCAACAATAAGACAGTAACGAGTTGTTTAGTTTTGTAGTGTTCGGGAAGCTTTTGGGTCCTCGGATAATGTGTACGGCTAAAATTGGGGAGGCCAATTTTATGTTTATTATGATGGTTTGTTTTAATAAGGTCCGAGGTATGGCCCGTGGTCCAATCTCGAGCCTCCCCCTAGTTTAACCTCGAGGTAGCATGTGCTCAGGGTTGGCATGGAGAAACAACACAAAGATTGATGCAGACATCTCTGTAGCAGAGTACGAATTTGTACTTAGACATTAACTAGCCGAATCAATCAAGATCTTTGTAATAAATGTCAATGAACTATATTTGGATTCTCCCTCCTATATAAGAAGGGACCCCAGTCATTTTGTGAGAGAGATATACAACACATTATTGAATACAAGACACAAGAACATTCTCTCTTTTGTTTTAACATTCTCTATTTCTCTCTACTAGCTCATTTAATCATATTTATTGCATTCTATTAATTGTTCTTCATTTATAGCTCATTATTGATCATAAATAGCACATTCCGAAACCTATAAGTCTGTTATAGCTTCATCGACCATCCGACATTGGCTCCGAACCTCGGACTCCAGGACTCTCGAGGCCAGCATCGAATCTTCGAGTTAAGGCGTTCTAGTTAGCTTTTCTTCGGTTTTCTAATTGTTTTGCTTTACTCTGTCCTAACACACTTAGCATCAACTACCTAATAACTTGCACTAAGATAAATCGCATATTTTTAGAACCACTTAACTAAATAAAATTGTAGTTACCATTTTTCCGGTAAACAGTTTGGCGCCCACTGTGGGGCTAAAACTAATAGTGATTGTTTTAGTGTCGGTTCGCTGAAAACATGCAAGTTGTCTTTCACACTTTTTCTTGTCTGAGAACCTTTGATTTCAGGCTTGAATGTCCGGCTCACCGAGTGCATACGAAAGTAGCAGCTTCGGGGGGTATGGAGAGAAATATGTAACCATCCCAAATGCTGGCATACCTCCGCGAAACTCTGACAGCGCAACAGAGCTAACCCCTGAGGACTCGAACCCAAGTAATGGCCAGCACAATGACGCCAGTCCTCGCATGAACCGGATCGCGTACCGAGAAAGCCAGTGGGGAGAGCGGGGAACTACCACCCATAAGAGAGAAGGGACAAACTCCAAATGATATTCGAGATGCTCCAGGCACAGCAAGCAGCGACTACCCGACTGCAAAACTGTCAGAAAATCTCAGGTGTGTCAACTCCGGGGATAGCTCACCGAATGCGACTGGTATCAGAAAGGTCAGGAAATGAAGGACCAACGGCTGACCCCGTCATCATAAGGATGCTCGGAAACCTCACCAGGGGAATAAAATCAAGGCTCCCAAGGAAAAAGCGAGAGCCACAGGGGGAAGGTATCAACCCTACATCAGGATCCAAAGGAGCATCGTGAGGAACGACGTACCCCAAGACAAACCAGAAAAAGACTGAAGTAGGGTGGCGGGCAAAGCCAGGTATAGTAGGCACACGGAGCCATCAATAATATCCCAGTTGACCCAATACAACTACGGGAACAACGTTACGAACATCATATCCGCCATGAGTAAAATCGAAGACACCAGATGGACAAAACCCATTATATCGGCCCTTTCGCAGAGGGATCCTAACCTGACGTGCGGGTTCCACGTACTCACTGCCATTGAACTGAGGATTGCAGGCACCTTCAGAGGGAAGCAATCCGATTAGCTAGCAAGGGGTATCTGTAAGAATTCATTGGCAGTCGAATCATAAATCACCCCCAAGGAGGGGCAATAACTCGAAAGAGTGGAGCGGGAAAACCCCAACATTCCGTGTATATGATCGTTGGGGGAAATGACATCCCTCAAGCGCCCGTGATTAAATGGGCAAGAATATCGGTTGCAGCAGCAGGACAAATTCGAGGGCATCCATTTGGAGATATCCTCGCATTCAGCGACAGGGACTTCGAGGCTCCGCTTCATCCGCATAATGATGTGCTGGTCATTTATTTCCTTCTAAATAATGTCCAAATTAAACGCGTACTTGTGGATCTAGGTAGTTCGGCCAATGTAATCAGGTTGGAAGTGGTAGAGCGGCTCGGGATGCTGGGCCGAGTCGTACCCACCTCACTAACCCTCAACGGATTCAATATGGTCGGAGAGACGACAAGAGGGGAGATCACCTTTTCCGGTCAACGTATCCAGGAAAGTCCAAAGTACCGAATTCTATGTCATTGAAGGGGACGTGAGGTACAACGCATTTCTTGGAAGGCCATGGATACACAACATGAGGGATCGGGATGCTGGGCCGAGTCGTACCCACCTCACTAACCCTCAACGGATTAAATATGGCCAGAGAGATGACAAGAGGGGAGATTACCCTTTCGTCAACGTATCCGGGAAAGTCCAAAGTACCAAATTCTATGTCATCAAAGGGGACATGAGGTACAACGCACTGCTTGGAAGGCCATGGATACACAACATGAGGGCGGTGCCGTCAAATTTCCATCAAATAATGAAGTTTCCAACGGAAGATGGTATAAAGACCATATTTGGAGAACAACATGCGGCCAGAGAGATGTTTGTTATCCAAAACGACTCACTAGTGCCAATGCCCCCCGTCTCGGAGGAACCGGAGGGGAGAATGACCCCCGAGGATAGAGAGGAAGATTTTCTCACCCCCACACCTTCGTCATCCCAGAGGAATTAGATGCAACTAAATTAATAGTCGCAGAGCTGGACCAGGAAGTCATGGTCGAACATTCTTGGTATCGGAAGGTATACCTGGGAACGGGGTTAACCCCCAAACTCAGGAAAAATTTCATTCAGTTCCTTACCAATAACATCGACTGTTTCGCTTGGTCCCATCTAGACATGACATGGATTATGCCCGAAATAACCACCCACCGGCAGAGCGTCGACCCCAGATTCAAACTGGTGAAGCAAAATAAGAGGCCTCAATCCGAGATAAAACATGCATTCATCAAGGACGAGGTAACGAAACTCCTTAAAATAGGTTCTATTAGAGAAATAAAATATCCCGATTGGCTGGCCAATGTGGTTGTAGTGCCCAAGAAGGGAAATAAGTTAAGAATATGTGTAGATTATAAATATTTGAATAGGGTGTGACCTAACCCAAAATCCACCGTCTGATCGATGCGACGGCCGAGCACGAGACCCTCACCTATCTCGATGCCTACTCGGGGTACAATAAAATTCAAATTAACCCCGAGGACAGGAGAAAAACATCGTTCATCACGAAGTTCGGTACGTACTACTACAATGTCATGCCCTTCGGGCTGAAAAACGCTTGAGCCACGTAACAACCGTTACTTAATAAAGTGTTCAAGTGCCAAATAGGAAAGTCCATGGAAGTATATATTGATGATATGCTAGTTAAGTCCCTGCGCGTAAAGGACCATCTGACCCATTTGCAGGAAACGTTCGATATCCTCAAAAGCTATAACATGAACCTCAATTCCGAGAAATTTGCCTTCGGGGGAGGATCGGGAAAGTTTCTAGACTTCATGGTGTCAAACAGGGAGGTAGAGATCAATCTCAATAAAATCAAAGCTATCGAAGAGATCATGGTGATTAACAATGTGAAAGTTGTGCAATGGCTGACTGGGAGAATAGCGACCTTAGGATGATTCATATGGAGATCGTCAAATAAGAGTCATCATTTCTTATCCCTGCTCAAAAAGAAGAATAACTTCGAATGGACTCCTGACTGCCAAACTGCCTTGGAAGAATTGAAGCAGTATCTGTCGAGCCTGCCTTTGCTCCACACCCCAAAGGAGGACGAAACATTGTATCTATATTTGGCTGTATCGGAAGTGGCGGTAAGTGGTGTGCTGGCTCAGGAGGAACAATGTACGTAGTTCCCTGTCTATTTTGTGAGTCGGACCTTAGGCGATGCCGAAACGAGGTACCCTTTTTCTCAAAAAATTATACCTTGCACTAATTAGTGCATCTCGAAAATTAAAACCTTATTTTGAATGTCATCGCATTTACGTCTTAACGGCGTACCCTTTTCGAAACATATTGCATAAACCCGAGTTTTCGGGCCGGTTGGCCAAGTGGGCCATCGAACTCAGAGGGTACGAAGTTGAGTATCAGCCCCGAACGCCTATCAAATCTCAGATTTTGGCGGATTTCGTAGCCGACTTCGCACCCGCCCTAGTGCCCAAAGTAGAGAAGGAATTACTGTTGAAATCAGGCACATCTTCCGGGGTATGGACCCTGTTTACAGACGGTGCCTCCAACGTAAAAGGGTCCGGGCTCGGCATAGTCCTAAAGCCGCCTACAGGCGGCATAATCAGACAATCCATAAAAACTACAAAATTGACTAACAATGAAGCCGAGTATGAGGCTACGATTTCAGGTTTAGATTTGGCCAAGAGCCTCGGAGCCGAATGTATCGAGGCCAAATGTTATTCTCTCCTAGTTATTAACCAGGTAAATGGGAGCTTCGAGGTCCGAGAAGATAGAATGTAGAGGTACCTTGACAAGACCCTAATCACGTTGCATCGCTTCAAGGAATGGACATTAGACCATATACCTCGAGAGCAGAATAGTGAGGCCGAAGCCCTCGCAAACCTGGGGTCGTCCGTCGAAGAAGATGATGTACTTCACGGAGCCATCGTTCAATTAATGAGATCAGTTATCGAGGAAGGCCACGCCGAAATCAACTCCAGCAGCCTGACACGGGATTGGAGAAACAAATACATCAGTTACTTGAAGGACTGAAAGTTGCCCACGAACCCAAAAGAATCGAGAGCCCTACGAACTAAGGCGGCCCAGTTCTCGCTCGACGAAAATAACACTCTCTACAAGAGGACTTTCGACGGGACCGTGGCAATGTGCTTGGTGCCGAGTGACACAGATTACGTGCTGCAATAAATCCACAAGGGCACCTGTGGGAACCGCTCTGGCGCCGAATCCCTAGTCTGAAAAGTGATAAGAGCAGGTTGTTAAAGGGACAGTATGGAAAAAGACGCTAAGGATTTCATCTGGAAATGCGACTAGTGTCAAAGGTTCGCGCCCATAATCCACCAGCCCGGCGTTGCATTCGGTCCTGTCACTATCCTCGTTCATGAAATGGGGGATGGACATCGTCGGACCACTGCCAACGGCACCTGGTAAAGCTAGATTTATTATGTTTATGAATGACTATTTCTCGAAATAGGTGGAAGCACAAGCCTTCGAGAAGATAAGAGAAAAAGAAGTCATCAACTTTATATGGGACCATATCCTATGCCGGTTCGGAATCCCCTTCGAGATAACTTGTGATAATGGAAAGCAGTTCATAGGAGGCAAAGTAACGAAGTTCCTCGAGGATCGGAAAATCAAGAGGATCTTATCGACACCCTATCACCCATGCACCAACGGCCAGGCCGAATCCACAAACAAAACTATCATTCAAAACTTGAAGAAGAAGTTGGCAAACGCAAAAGGCAGATAGAGGGAAATGCTACCCAAAGTCCTGTGGGCATATAGAACCACTCCCAAGTCAAGAATAGGGGAGACACCATTCTCTCTGGTATACGGGTCTGAAGCTCTAATAACGGTCGATGTGGGGGAACCAAGTGCTAGGTTCCGGCATGCTACAAAGGATTCAAATAATGAGGCCATGACTGCAGCCCTCGACTTACTTGATGAGAAACGAGATTCTTCGTTGGTCAGGATCGCCGCGCAGAAACAAAGGATCGAGGGGAAGCTAGACCTCCGACACTTCGGGGTCGGGGACTTAGTCCTAAGAAAGGTCACTTTGAACACCCAAAACCCTAATGAGGGGAAGCTAGACCCAAGCTGGGAGGGACCGTACTGTGTGCTAGGAGTAATTGGCAAAGGATCATATAAGCTCAGTGCTATGGAAGGCGAGCAACTCCCAAGAAATTGAAACATATCCATGCTCAAACGCTATTACTGCTAAGGTAATTATATGGCCCTGTACTTTTTTTTATTTGCCCGAAAGTTAACCTCTTGCAGACATCCGGCAGAAGACACCGGAACATCCACCAACTTCAAAGATGCCCCTGGATCAACATACGCGTTGCACTCTTTTCCTTCGATCGAGTTTAATCCCTGAAAAAGGGGTTTTACCGAACAAGGTTTTTAATGAGGCAATATCTATGCGTTAGCCATGAAGAAGTTAAACAAGCATTCAAGACTTCTATCAGAGCAGCCTCAAATGCTAGACGACATTGACCCGGGAGGTCGCCCCCATAAAACAAGTCAGAGTAAGACAAGGAGGGAATCAACATGAGAATTATGTATTGGGACAAACGATCAAATGAAACGTGCCCGCATAAAAGGATCGAGCCCTCGACGGCGAAAACATGTATGCATGTATCAAATAATCAAAGGAATAGTTTATCACCAAAACACTTTGTATGCTATGGAAACGACTATCTATAACATTCAAAGTATCAAGACCCGAGGTCGTAAGATCCCAAGCAGGTAACCTAGGATATGTCCAGAACTGTAAGTCCTACGGGCATGATCTGACCACAAGGCCCCGAATGGGCATATCTAAATAGAAAGGCACAATTCCGACTTCTAATCCAAGGCTATATATTCGAACTTGTAAGACCCCTAAAAAGGCATACCCTCGAATATAGATGCCGAGGATACGATACTCGGGACTAAAGGCTCCTTCCAAACATAAACGACTCCGGTCGATAGGCTATGGCCAAACATACACAACTCGGGGACGCCAGACTATTGTGATGAAATTAAATCTTTCGAAGTTATTTCGAAAAGAACCGGTTAAATCACGCTACCCTCGGCCCAAACAAAAGAGCTTCGATCATTTTCATGACAGTTCTAAAGACGAAAAGGCTTTGAAGCAAGTTCAGCCATAGGGCAAAAACCTTACGAGGTTCCCACCTATCGTCGCATAATGACTGATAATCGAGATTCTTACCGAACCGTCGAAGATTCAGACGAACACAAAATATCTAGGGCATTAACGAGGGAAAACGTAGCCATACTAAAGTCGCCTAAGAGCCTTGAAGCCAGCGCACAAGGCATACGGGATAATTCAAAACCTAAAGGGTCGATGAGCCCAAGATGTAACCCGACTCGGGGACTGAGCCCTGATTGGTTAACTAAAGTTGAGAAGAGGCCTACGGTATAATTCAAAACCTAAAGGGCCGATGAGCTCGAGCAGTAACTCAGCTCGGGAACTGAGCCCGGATTGGTTAACTAAAGTCGAGAAAGAGGCCTACGGGCTAATTCATAACCTAAAGGGTCGACGACCCCGAGCCGTAACCCGACTCGGGTACTGCGCCTGAAATGGTTAACCAAAGTCGCGTAAGAGCCTTGAAGCCAGCGCACAAAGCCTACAGGCTAATTCAAAACCTTAAGGGTCAATGAGCCCGAGCTGTAACTCAGCTCGGGGGGTGAGCCCGGATTGGTTAACTAAAAAAGATGCCTATGGGCTGATTCGAAACTCGAAGGGTCAATGAGCTCGAGCCGTAGTTCGGCTCAAAGACAGGGCCCTAGATGATTGACTGAAAACATCAAAGGGCAGGAATGCGTAAGCCTCCGGGATAGCCTGAAAAGGCGTATACGCCAGTTAATAAGCCACATTAACCCCATGCCTAAGGACACCCAAAGGCTAGCGTGATTGAGAGCTAACACGGAAATCTTCAAAGGCCATATTCGAGTCCAAAAGGAAAAAAAAACATTTTAGGCCCTGAAGTCAAAGCTTGACTCGAGGAAATGAATCCCAGATGGCCGATCTTAGATCATCTAAAAAGAGCGTCTCAGAGAATAGACATCGGACCGATGACAATTTGGTGTTGCGACATGTCGTAGAGGCGAGACACAAATATTAGAGAGCCAGGAAAGATTTTATACCCAAAACCCTCGCATAAGAGGCAGTAGATGTGTCATGACCCAAAACCTGGTTCAGGTCGTGATGGCACCTAACGGCGAGGTTAGGCAAGCCAACATATGAATCCTTAGGAGATACTACCCCAGAACTCAATATTCCAGTTATTTACAATTTATAACAAATGTAATGCGGAATATAACAGCGATATGAGGTAGGGCCGTAGATACAAGCTGAGCCGCAGCTAGGCCAAATATATACAACCCCGAACCCAAACATAACTAACACAAGTGTGTGCCAGGACTAGTGTCACAGTGTCAACGGGCGGCTACATAGATACAGCAACTGAAATATATATATACAAAAAAACAAGCTGCAGTCTGGAACAAAAGACTGAGCAAAATGAAACTAGAAGGCTCTAGAGGTGCTGTCAGGATGACGCCAAGAAGACAGCTCACCGTATGGAGCGACACCGCGATAAGTANTGCATGAATGCATATATATATATATATATATGTGTGTATATGTAGACACCATGGTACCGACTCATCAATGCTCAACAGGATCGGGTATTCGCATCTCTCTTGATAGTCAAAGTTAGGATTTTATGTCATTGTTATCCTCTTTTCTCATAATATCGCCATGGTGGAATAATTCAAGTACAGGAAGGATTTAAAACAACCTTCGTTTCGCTCAATAGCTCAGGATTTAGATTTATCTCATTTACTCCATTCTCTTTATCAGTTACATCAGAAGTAACACAATTAATCAATTGATGAAATTCATAATCTTATCTGGATAATATGTACATTTAATTCAAAGCTATCATAGCTCTATTTCATCATATACCGGCAAATAACTTGTACAAAGCATCAGATAATATCAAACAAACTGCTAGAACATGCTCGTGGGTCCTACGGCTACCCAACATACAGTATAGATGCCACGTACGGACTCTCATCACGTGGTACGTACGCAGCCCCCTCAACAATCACAATTAGCAACAAGGAGCCTAGGGGACGTTTCCCCCTTACAAAGTTTGGAAAGGAGACTCACCTGGACAAGTACTCCTCCGGTCAACGGACCAATCAACAAGACGCACGAATCCTCCNAGGTTTCCCTTAAAACACATTCTTGACGTACTTGGAATATTCAACTCCGAGCCTCGGCGTCCAGAAAATTACGATTCTTGAAGAAATGCGCTATACGTCGCCTAAGTATCAAGATTAACTAAATTAATCATCCTATAATGGCCCAAAAATCAGAAATTCAATTTTTGTCCAAACCCTCTATTTTTCCCAAGCCTTCCCATGTATTTTTATGAATTTTCATGGATTATGGAAGTGGAATTCTTCAAGAATTGAAGTAATAAACATGCGGGAAGCCAAAGAATTAATAACCTGGGTTATTTAGGCCGAAATCACTGCTCTGGAGCTCTTGGGGTGTGCAACAATGGAGGAAAAAATGTGTTTGGGAAGAAAATTCACGAAATGGGCCTTTTATAGAACTGCTCAGCAGTTTCCGCCCCTGCGGCCCTTGGTTCGCAAGTGCGGAGTCGCACCTGCGGAAAAAGGGTCGCACCTGCAATTTGGCCTGGGCCCTGGGGGAGGTCGCGCCTGCGGAGCCCAGTCCACTCCTGCGGAGCCGCTCCTGTAGAAGGAAGGTCGCTCATGCGGCTGGAGCCGCGCCTGCGATTGATTTTCTGCTGGTGTGAGCCTCGCGCCTGCGGCTAATGGACCGCAGGTGCGGTCACACCAGAAGATTCCTACCAGCTATGAATTTGCTGGTTTTTGACCCCGCTTGGGGTCCGGGAGACCCCTGGGCCCACCCGAGCCCTCGATAAATTATACCAACAAGTCCCAAATCATAAGACGGACTCGCTCGAACTCTCGGAACACTCAAAACATCATCCAAACTAGGAATCACTCTCCAAAACCCCTTAGTTCCAAACTTAAGATTTCAAGAAAAATTCATATGGCTCACCAATACGCCGAACGGGTCTATACTGCTCGGAATGACCCCAAATTTTGCGGACAAGTCATAAATGACTATACGGAATTATTGCCAGTTTCGGAATTCCATTCGGACCATGATATCATGAGGTCCAATTCCAGGCTGAATTCTAAATCTTATGAAATCCTGAAATCCTGAATTCCAATTCAGGTGCCGAAATACTCCCGGGTCATTAGAAATGCGAGGCGAACACACTCCCAAGTACGAAATCATCGTCCGGAGCTGCTGGAGCTGTCAGAACTCGATTCCGAGGTCGTTTTCTCAAAATTCTGCACGGAACCAAAATTAGCCAAATAGGTTTGCCTTCAGGAACCAAGTGTTCCTGAACTGGCCAAATCACTTCTGAATCTCGAACTACCTACCCACACAAGTCATAAGGCACGAGTAGCCGCTATGGAAAGAGTCATTCACGGGGACGGAGTCCCAACACACAAAACGACCACTGGGTCGTTACAAGATGTGAGCACAATCTACACTCAGGCCCAACGTCTGCCCCAATTCAAAACAAGTTCCTCTCACGAAGAAAATGTGCAAACCTTGAGGCTATCTGCACCCCTGATGTTTGGGTGGAATCCCAATTTTAAAGCCCAAAAGCAATCGGGGCCCGAGCGGGTCGTCATTCGAAGATTATTTATTAAGCTACCAGGCCGTCTCTGTTTCTTGAGCTCAAGAAAATGCCTGATCGACCCTTCATGATCGAAGGCTTCCCGAATTCTAGCGGATACATACTCGGAGGCCATCCTCGATAGCTCCCCAGGTAGCCGAAGTCAGGTAAAGTTCACACTTAAGGGTTATCAACGAGCCATCATTGCTGCAAAAAGCTGAGGCCCGGTCCCCACTTAACTAGAGGCAATCCTAGCTCAGGCAGAGGGCCCAAAGTTTTAAGGAGCATGATATTGGACATGTCGCAAGTCCAATATTCGGGCTAATCATAGGAGCCATACACACAGATTTTTAAGTAGGGACAAAATAAAAACCAACACCGGATCGAAAGGAAAAACAAAGAAGTTCCTATATTAATAGGAGGTGTTTAAAAAGCCCACATGGGATCTTTACACAACAACAAAAAAGCGTAGAAGAGCAACCAAACGCCTAATCTACAGATAAAGCCTATCTTTCAGGGATACACCCTTGAGGACCTCCTCATAAGGGACCTCGTTTCAACCTCTTTGAGCAGCGTCTTCGGGCCTCCCTCTTTTCGAAGAGGCAATGGGCGGACAATATGTTCCTCCTCTTCTTAAAAGCTTCTGTTTTTGGTGGGCTCGTCAACACCACCATTGGGAAGCCACTTCTTGATACATCGAACTGGTGTGGGATGCAAGGGCCAGTAGGTATTGCCTCCTCGCCTTGAAGGAGACAAGAAGGGCAAATTTCCACACAGGGTTGAAGTTAAGGGAGATGAGCAGCAGTGTAGGTACCTTATACCTTCCGGCATGGAAGGCACTCGATGCCATTCTCTCGTCCCCTCGGGCCGACAGTAGTAGTGACAACCACAAAAACAACAACGAAAACCCAATATAACCCTTATTAGTAGGTGAGGACTTTGAGAAGGAAGTTATGGCCAGGCCAAAGGGACACCGCCAAATAACTTTGCAAACATAACTTTGCACCATAAAGACAGAAAAATAGAGATGAATGTGAAAACAAAAACATTTGAAGGCTGCTGAAGCAAGGCAACCCCCTATTTATAGAAGGTAGACAACCTTACTAACTACGCAATCAATGCTTATGGGGGAATCAATCGGCGGCGCAATCATTACCCTTCTTGAAAAAATCAAACGATAGTGCAATAAATGTTCCTGAGAAGACGATCCGACGGGACGTTTCAAATCTCTTGATAAGCTTGCGACACGAATAGAACATTAGCATGAAGAGCCCGGGAGGATTTGCATCGGGGTCATTTCTTATCATCTCATTATAAGAAACGCGGGGACTATCTCATTTCTTATCATCTCATTATAAGAAACGCGGGGAGGCCAATTTTATGTTTATTATGATGGTTTTTTTTGCACAAGGTCCCAGGTATGGACCGAGGTCCGATCTCGAGCCTCCCTCGATTTTAACCTCGAGGTAGCATGGGCTCGGGGTTGGCATGGAGAAACGGACCAAAGATTGATGCAGACAGCTCTATAGCAGAGTACGAATCCATACTTAGACATTAACTAGCCGAATCAATCAAGAACTTTGTAATAAATGTCAATGTACTATACTGGGATTCTCCCTCCTATATAAGAAGGGACACAGTCATTTTGTTAGAGAGATATACAACACATTATTGAATAGAAGACACAAGAACATTCTCCGCTTTGTTTTAACATTCTCTATTTCTCTCTACTAGCTCATTTACTCGCATTTATTGCATTCTAGTAATTGTTCTTCATTTATAGCTCATTATTGATCATAAATAGCACATTCCGAAACCTATAAGTCTGTTATAGCTTCATCGACCATCCGACATTTTCTCCGAACATCGGACTCCATAATGTAATAAATATGGAATTGCGTACTGTTTTCTTCCCGAACCAAGACAACACTTATCGCTACTTTTGAGATAGCCAGATAAATAATCAGTTGCTCACCTTCCCCTAATTTTGAAAACAGCGTAGGACTGGATAGGTACCTTTTTAGGTCTTTTAGTGCTTGTTGGCATTCCGGAGACAACACAAAGTCATTTTTCTTTTTCAAAAGTGAAAAGGAGTGGTGACACTTCTCCGACGACCTGGAGATGAACATGCCTAGAGCCGCCAACCTACTGGTCAACCTTTGTACATATTTCTTACTGGTTAGCTGGTTCGAGATATCTTCGATGGCTTTGATTTTGTCGGGGTTCACCTCGTTCCCTCTTTGTGATACTAGAAACCCCAAGAATTTTCCGGAGCCAACCTTGAAGGCACACTTCTCAAGGTTGAGCTTCATGTTGTACTTTCTTAGAATGTCAAACTCTCGGATATGTTCCATAAGATCTCGTGCATTGAGAGACTTAACAAACATGTCGTCGATATAAGACTTCATCGTCTTACCTATCTGTTTTTCAAACATCTTATTAATGAGCCTTTGATAAGTGGATCCAGAGTTTTAAGCCCAAGAGGAATCACATTATAGCAATATGTGCCAAAGTTTGTGATGAAAGAAGTCTTCTCTGGATCTTCCAGGTTCAACCTAGTTTCACTATACTCGGAATAAGCATCCAGAAAACTCATTAGCTTGTGACCGACTGTAGCATCGGTCATTTGATTGATGTTTGGCAACGGGAATGAGTCTTTGGGGTACATCCTAAATTTATTATTCTTTTTAGGCACTACTACGTTAGCTAGACATTCTGGTACGTTACCTCTCGAATTGAACTGATATTGAGTAGTTGGGTTACCTCTTCCTTAACAAACATTTTTCTAACCTCTACTATCGGGCTTTTCTTTTGTCTTACCAATGGGAAGTTTGGATCCAGACTTAATTTGTGGACCTCTGTTGATACCCTATTTTTCCCACAAAAAAAAAATTTAATTGCACATGTATCTTCAAAATCATGCATTAATAGCAATTAGTATTTTTTTTCATAATTTCCCTATATTTTTATTAATTTATCCACCATTATATTTCAAATAAATAATTACAAAATTGCACCACAAATGATTTCAAAAGAATTTCTTGATTTTGGTCCTATTAAGACCAAATTATTTCACAATTAGCCAATTTGGCACCTTTTGGCTATAATTGCAACAACTTTGCCATTATAGCCCAATCACGTGATTTTATGACATTTTTACCAAAACATAGTCATTTGTATTTTTGAAATACTAAATAATTATTTTAAACTATTTTCTATGCATGAAATTCATTCGTTACAATTACTAGCTATTTTATAAATTATTTTTTTAATTTAATTGGGTATTTAACAAATAGCCATTTTCATTTCAATTATAGCCTAATTGAATCAGACCCCAGCCCAATTAAATGGCACAAATACCCCAGGCCCAATACACTATCCTACCCGACCCAATCCCTTGTTTAATCTGGACCGTTGATTAATTTGAATCAACGGACCAGATCAAGCCTTACCATAATTAATCCTAATGACCTACCCCCTTCACCCTCATTCTCTTTCTTTCACTCCGCCGTTACACTCTCCTCTCATCTCTCAAACTCTCTCTATTAAACCTAAGCTCTCTCACCGACAGTCGACTAACTATGGTGGTTTGACCACCATCCCCAGCCCCATGGCTCCCTCACATGCCGGGTTACTGCTACCTAGAGGTCCTCAAATGAACCAGAGGCGGTTCTACTCACCCCCATGGATTTTCATGTCATTCTCAAGCCATTATTGGCCGTCCGAGTAATATCCTTGCATCTCTGGCTATAACATGTGGTTTCTAAGCCGATTCTCTCTCTCTTTGGGTTCTCTCTCTGAAACCCTAATTTTAACTCTTGATCTCTTAAGATATGTAACAAATCTGAGTCTATTTGAGTTATCTTTACTGTTTTCTTAAAAGCTTTCTCTGATTTTTTTCTAAAACGACTCTTCGTCTTCAAACTAGGGTTTCTTGACCCCTTTTCTAAAAGGGGTTTTCCTTTTTATTTGAGTATTATTCTATGATTTTCACCATGTTTAAACGTTTATTTAAGTTTTCTCTTTTTATTTGAGTTATTATGTTGAAAACCCTAAATTTCTTAGTCCTAATCCTGGGTTTCTGAGTCTGTTTTTGAAAATATGTTCGGTTAATCTGTATATGTGCTTGTTTCTTATGAGCTTTATGAGTTTCTGTCATTTTACCCTATTTTGTTCATCACTGTTTCTGATTTTTTGCCTCTTCCGTTTAAATCATTTTCGTTCTGTTAATTCCTTTAATCATTTACTATGTTCTATGTGAATCCCTAATTTTGTGTGATTTTACCCTATTTGGCTTATTAGGATTTCTGATTTTTGCCTATTATGTCTTTATTCTGCTTGTTCTCATAAATTTGTGTTAATTTCTCCTAAATCAATATTATTGTCTGTTTTTGAATCTTTGAATCTTTGTGATTGATCCTTCACTGATCTCTTGTGATATTCTCTACTGATTTTAACCTTTAAGATATTTTCTTACCTTATTCTGTGGTCGACCATCCTGTCAAACAGATTTTGAAGTACTTTCCTTAATTATATTCAATCACATATGGTATCTTTCCTTATTTGTCACATGTCTGTTACCGTTTGAAGTTAACCCCTTAATTGAAGGAAGTTCTTACCTTGATTTTATGCTGATTGATTTTGAGTCCACATAATTACTGCTTGACTCTTGATCTTTACCTTATTTTGTACCTGTTTTCACACTATATATGCATTGTTCTTTCATTAACACAACACACGAACACATTGGTTCAAAACTCTCTCACAATCAAAAGGCTTCTCTACTCTTTTTTCTAGTTACTTGCTATTGTTCTAAGTCAGCCGGCTGTAAGCCAAGGCTGATTAGTATATTCTCTGGTTCTTCACTTTGTGTTTACTACCTTCTTTACTGGTATGTTCTAATTTCAATCTAAGTCCCAAAAACAATATGTTTCTTTACTACTTCAATTCATCGTATTGATTGTCTGTTTTTATCTATGGTTTTGATGTGAACTTGTACTTGACCTAGTTACATTATTGTTCACTTAGCATGTTACGTACTCCCCTCCCTTCGAATCAGCATGCTTATGAAATGCTATCCCCTTTTTTTGTAGTATGTCTCAATGTGACTCTATTCCCTTGTATGCTTAACTAGTTTTAGTGTAATGATCCGACTGGTCGTTTTGCGTATTCGGACCCTGTTCCCCTAAATGAAACTTCCCAACGCGTTTTATTATGATTTATGACTTGCGGGCATGGGTGGTTCGGGATTCGGAAGTGTTTTGAGTTGTATCGGAACACTTAGTTCCTTAAGGTTGGCATTTTTGGCCAAGTTTGACTTCGGTCAACATGTTGAGCAAACGACCTCGGAATCGAGTTACGATAGTTCCGGTAGCTTCGTATGATGATTTCGGACTTATGCGTATGTCCGGAATGGGTTTGGATGACCTGGGAGCGTTTCGACGCCAGATAGCGAAAATAGAGTTTCCTTAAGTTCATAATTCGGTTTGGAATGTGTTTTTGTGTTATCAAGGTCCGAACAAAATTCCGAGATCGGGAAAAGTTCCGTTATGTCATTTATGACTTGCCTGCAAAATTTGGTGTCATTCCGAGTAGTATAGGTCAGTTCGGCGCATTGAAGACGAATTCAAGAACTTAAAGTTCTTAAGTTTAATTCTAAGTGGTTTGAGGGGCGATTGTGAGTTTTAGCGTTGTTTCGGTTGTTCCGAAGGCTCGAGCGAGTCCGTAATATGATTTAAGACTTGTTGGTATATTTGAACAGGGGCTCGGGTAGGCCCAGGTGCCTCCCGGGCACCATACGAGGCCAGAAATCAACA
This sequence comes from Nicotiana undulata, assembly GCA_005239495.1. NCBI lineage: Eukaryota > Viridiplantae > Streptophyta > Magnoliopsida > Solanales > Solanaceae > Nicotiana > Nicotiana undulata. The sequence continues at coordinate 80,494 of ML245097.1, forward strand.
GCCTTAACTGCTGGTGCACCTGAACTGGTGTGACCGCAGGTGCGGTTGCCCAGTCGCATGTATGAGACCGCTCTTGCGGTCCAGGCCTTGCAGGTGTGGCCCTAGGGGAGAAGGTCCATTATTGCAGGTGAGGACATGATTCCTCAGGAGCGGAGCCGTAGGTGCGGGCCTCCTCTGCAGGTGCGATCCCAGGCCTTCTTGGCCACTTCCGCAGGTGCGGTCCTCGAGCCGCAGGTGCGAAATCACTGATGGCAGTGAGTTCTTCAAACACGGGACTTAGCTATTTTTCACCCCATTTCTTCCTCCATTGTCGACTTTGGGAGCTTGAGAGAGAGCCAAACGACCTAACTACTAGAGGTAGGTTATTTCCACTTGAATGTTGGTTTAATACATGAATTCTTAGGTTGATTAACACCCTAATTAGTGTAAATTAAGGGTTAGGGTAGAAACCTAGGACTTGATTAATTTTAGAGAATTTCCCCCACTTATCTACCATGAAATCATACAAAAATCATATATTAGTGATCCTTAGGCTATGGGTGATTTTTTCCTTCGAGAATTTTTGGAATCAGAGTATGCGGGCCCAGTGGTGGATTTTGGGATTTCTTCAAGAATGATGAATTTACTAAATAAGTAGGAGAATTTCCATACTTTGAGCATGAATTGATGTATTTGTATAACATTTGGCTAGTTTCGAGTCCTCGGGTGTAGAGTTTGGAGTTTTGGGCGCGTTCTTGGTCCGAGAAGTAAATTCGACACGAGGTGAGTCTCCTTTCTAACCTTGTAAGAGGGAATTGTCCCGATAGGTGATTATACATGATTTAAATGTCCTTATTTGTGGGGGCTACGCACGCACGAAGTGACGAGAGTCCGTGCGTATCTACTATTATGCCATGTCGGGTAGTTTTAGGACTCACGAGCATGCTTTTATGTGCCTTACATGTACCCCTAAATGTCCTTTGAGTTGCTTATTGCCTTGAATTAACATGAGAATATTAGGAAGACTACGTTCAAAATGTCAGACTCTTAAGTTCTTGTTTGCAAGTATAATCTCTATTGCATTCTTTGATCATTCCTAATAATTCTGTGTATGTATTAGAGCACCCGCGTCGCATGTATGATTCGCGATCGGGGTAGCCTTATAATGTCAACCGCATCGCATGTTCGATTCGCGAGCGGGGTAATATATGCATCTATGGTTCGAGCCGTTCGACCCTCGGCAGTGCACATTTAATTTTCGCGACGCTTCGGACGTACGCTTCGGCATACTATGTGTTGTATTTCTTGAGTGAGAGTCATGTTGTTATCATATAAACTGCTTCATGTGAAAAGGAAAAGTTAGTTTATTTTATACTAGTGTGATTTGACATGCAGAGGTAAATTGTAAATCTATACTTGATATTTTCATGTCTTGAATTCTAGAATTTGCTATCCCAACCTAGTCTTCATTCACTTATAATATTACATCTTGACCCTAGTAAGTATCACGTCAACCTCTCGTCACTACTTCTTCGAGATTAGACGGGATACTCACTGGGTACATATTTGTTTATATGTACTCATGCTACACTTATGTACTTAATTGTACAAGTTCTGAAGCAGGTGCAACTGGTTATCACATCGGAGCACGTTCTTGAGAGTATATATATATTCTAGGCCGGACTTCACGGTGAGTTGCTTCTTCTGACGATCCTCGGCACCACTATGGAGTTTCTTGTGTTTACTTCCCGTCTACTTCTTTCAGACAGTGGGACTGCATATTATATCTTCTTTTTTTTGTATGTTCTGTTAGTATGCCCGTAGGACTTGTGACACTAGTTCCTGGCACACACGTAGTAGTTGTTAATGGATTACAGATTGTCTATATATATATATACTGGCTCACGCCTCCCTATGGTTTCTTTTGGTTAAAATTGGCTAATAACCCCTTTTCGGTTAAATGTTTTAAGCTTTAAACTTGGTGCACGTCGAGATGTTCAACCAAATAAGAAAGAAACCTTACTAATTAAGTGTTGGCTTGCCTGACCCCGTTTGGGCGCCATCACGACCTGAGTTAGGATTTTGGGTCGTGACTGTCACACCTCCTTTTTCACCACCACGGGATTAATGAAGGGTAATAAGGGAGTTTTTCCAATTAAAGTGATATTATTCGGATTTGAGATTTATTTATTATTTCAGAGTTGCCACCCAGATTTTTGACGATGTTCCGGGACACTGTTTATTGAAATCCCAAACCGAGGAAATTTAGACTCTGTTTTAAGTTGTCGGCGACCAGAAATCCGAGTAAGGAATTTTTTTAACCCGGGAGAAGGTGTTAGGCATTCCCGAGTTCCGTGGTTCTAACACGGTCGCTTAACTATTATTATTTGGCCTGAATTATTTGGTTATTTACATGTTTTATCCTATTGTGCATTTAAGCCTTTTTAATTTTAACCGCTTTTAATATTTATGGATTTATCTTGAAACAAGTCACAATGGCGTGCCCTTGTTTGTTTAGGGACACATCGTAACCGCGCCACATGAAATACACCCGCGATTAGAACATGTGATTTTATTATAGTTTGAAGTTGTGGTCGGGTAGCATGAGTTGCAAACCCGAGTGTCGATTACGTATCGTGACCATACCACGGTAACCGTACCAATAGCCACGGTGCTTTATTATTTAGACGCGGTTAAAGCGACTAACATGTTTATGAATATTCATACTTAAAAACGTACATGTGCCATGCGAACGTGTACACAATTAATAATATTTTATTATTAAGATTAGATTTTGCTGATCAGTGATTGAGGGGAAACAACATAAACTTACATTAGATCTCAGTAAAAATGAAACTAAAACGTGTTTCACAGAAATATCCACAGATCCAAAATCAACTCACAATCCATGCGTTTAAGCACACAAACATACGTGGATCTAAGAAAATATTGAAAAATTCAAGATTTTAGCACTAGATATCAATGTATATTGAAGAGCCAAACTGATATATGCTACTGTAAATTTATAATAGATAACATTTAACACAAAATAGTAGCAACAAGCCAAAATTAATTAGTGACTAATATATTTACACAATATCTGGATTCCATAAGATTTAACTTATCCATATAATTAGTACTCCAATATTCATTCACAAACAAATAGAGGACAATAGAAAATAGGCAGACGCACCTAACGATAGCATAACAGTAACGAACAGCAATCCCATCGCTTCACACAACTCCATCAAGCTCGTATTTCTGGAGGTTTTGAACGGAGACTCAATTCATGGCTGGAATGAAAAAGGAACGTAACCAAGATCCCATTTGCAATTAGAGCATTTATTGATTTGTTCTTTTAGCCATTTCTTCTCTTCGTTTCTTTCCACTTCTACACCATAGACTGGAATCATAGCAATTTAACTTTTTGGTTGAAGAAGTTGAAGCTTTTGTTTCTAGATTTGAGATGCAATTTTCGAACCTAGAAATTTATTTTTTCAGATTTTTTAGGCTAGGTTTTTTGAGTGTGAAGGAGGGAACGCTGCTTCAGGTTCTTAGAGTTTTGGAGATAAGGCAGTGTGGTTGGAGAGTTTAGTGAAGGAGATGGTGGTGAGGCTCTCGTTTGGGGCGGCAGATTTGGTGTAGGAGATGGGCAGCGCCGTTTTTGGTCTTAGGGGAAGGGGTCCAATAGAGAAGATGAATATGTAGGGAATTTGGTTGGGCCTGGGATTTTGGGCCCTGAAATTAGGCCAATTTGAAACAAGGGCAAATTTTATCTTTTAAAAAATAGTCATCTTACTACTAATTAAATTTCTGTTATTAAAATGACCTAATTAACATTTTAATTAGTTAAATAAACTAATTGATTAAGCTAATATATATTTTTTGTGACTTTTATATACTAATCTATCAATTAAAGGGTAATTAATTTCTAAAAATGCGAATTAAACCTAAGATTAAATGAAATGAAAAAATGTGACAATTTTTATGATTTTAAAATATTAAACATGCATGAAAGGCAACTAAATAAAGAAAAATTTCTAAAATTTATTAAAAGTTATTTTTTGATTATTTTTAGGAGTAATTTCCATGCGGGGCAAAAATTGGGTGTTCACAGCTGCCCCTCTTTGCTCGAGAACATGAAGGGTTTTCGAGCAAAGAAAAAGTGAGAAACCACGAGCAATATTTGCCCGTTTGGTACTCCATTTGGAAGCATTTTGAAAAAAGGTTTGACCGAACCTTGCTTCGGAAGTTGCCTACATATCCTTGGCTATAAAGGAATCAGGTCAGAGTAGTTCTGGAAGTTTTAGAGCGATGGAGTGATGAGTTCGAGAGTCGAGCGAGGTTCCGTCCGAGGCTCCGGTTCATGGTCCTGCTATTACATCAAATTCCAAATGAAAAAGACTAATTAAGCCTATCAGCTACGAGTTACAAGATTCCTATCTACGGGTCTTCTGAAGCTTGACCTTGAGTCTTGGATGCTTCTTTATACAGACTCCGATCTGAATATTGATGCTTGTTCGTTGTAGGTGTTGGTTAAATCTTCTTCAGCTTTTCGGATCAAGGTAGGATATACATAACGGATGACATCAATCTCGTCATGAATAGTCTACGTCTTTCCCGCTTCTGCACTTTGGGGTTCATCTCTTTTTTTCCTTCTTTTCTATTATTCTGATTGAGACGTCTTCTTTTGGTCGTCTCGAATCCATTGTCCTAACAATGCAATGTGCACAAAATCAAAAAGCAAACGAACGAAATTTTCATCCCCAGTTTTCACTAGAAAAATTTCGTGAGTTATTGTAAGGAAATCTATACTACTTTATTATTGAAAGCGGTGAAAAGACGGGAACAGTGCACCCCGAGTTATTGTAGACTAGGGAGTGGATACCATATGCCCAAAGGTAAAATCAACTAGGGGTTGGAGACCCTATGTTGGCATCGAGTTATGTCGGCATCAACTTATGCTGGCATCAACTAGGGAGTGGAGTCCCTATGCTGGAAAACGAAACCAGGGAATTGTATAGCCTTTGCTAAAACGAACCAGGGATAGAAGGGTTCGACTCAATAAAACAAATAAAATCTGGATCACAACCCTGAAATAACCTAGATAACAGAAAAAATATCAAAACAAGCTACCAAGATTCCTTCCTCGTGAGGAGGGAATGACTTTTCAATTCCTAAGCTTGATATTTAGCCACAAATTTGCTCATCAGAATCAACAGAGCCTTCTCCAATTTCAAAATAATTAACTTCAGTCATCAAGTTCGCGAGAGGATTCCCATACTCCCTGTCACCACGCATCTTCCCCACAAAGTGTGTATCATGATATGCAGGTAAAGGATTCTGCGTGATATTCTGGGTGTCACTATCTTGGATCACGATCAGATTTTCTTGGATCATCTTTTCGATTTCTCTTTTCAAATCTCTACAGCTTTCAACATCGTGCCCCTGGGCATTGGAATGGTATTCACACCTTTTAGAAGGGTCAAAACTTCTTGCACGTGGATCCACATGATTTGGAGGAATAGGTACAATCATGTCATAATACTTTAATTTCTCAAACAAGCTTGCATATGACTCTCTTATTGGTGTAAAATTATCTTTCAACTTTTGTTCCCCTCTATACCCCTTGCTTGGATGTGGGTTATAGGGCACTTGGAAATTCTGTGGAGGCTGGTGGAGATTTTGCGATGCTCGCCTTCTGCGGTGTCTTGGTGGCTGGACAACATACTCAGGTGGAGCAAAAGAGTATTGTGGGTTTTGAGGTGGATAGGATTGCTCAGGGGAATCATCGGAAAAAAGACGAGGCTGGTAATACCTTCGAAATGTTCTCCTAGGACCTCTTCTCAACCCTGATGCCATCATGATTTCTTCATCTTTCTCATTCATGTCACTAACATTACAAGATTCAATTTGGACAACCTGAGTTGTGGCTTTGAGAACTGCTTGGCTTATAATTTTACCTGTCTTAAGACCATTCTCAACCATTTCTTCCATTTTGATTGCTTTCGAGAAGGATTTGCCAACTACAGACATAATGTTTTGAAAATAATCTGGATCTTGAGCATGAAGGAAGACATTGATTAGCTCGTGGTCATCCATGGGTGGCTTAACTCTAGCCGCTTTCTCTCTCCATTTAATGGCATATTCCCTGAAACTTTCAGTTGGTTTCTTCTTCAGGTTTGAAAGGGAATTGCGGTCTGGGGAAATGTCGATGTTGTATTTGAACTGTTTGGCAAAGGCCTACATACCAGCGAGATGTGTCTTGATCAGTAAACCATTCAAAGGCTACCCCCGTAAGGCTTTCCCCAAAATAATCCATTAGCAATTCTTCATTTCTTCCCGCACCTCTTAGATGATTGCAATACCTTTTCAGGTGGGCTATGGGGTCTCCATGTCCATCATACTTTTCAAATTTGGGGGTATTGAAACCATGTGGAAAGTGGACATCGGGGAACATACATAGATCCTTGAAAGCAGTACTCTTCTGACCTGTCAACCCTTGTATATTTTTCAACTGTTGTTCTAAGCTTTTCAGTCTATGGGTCATTTCTTCCTGTGCCATCTTTCGGGCAGGCTTCTCAATCTTTGCAGGAAGATCAAATAGGTACGAGTGGTACTCAGGAGAATGGTACTGTTCTTGATGTGTAGCAAATTGTGATTCATGAATTTTCTTCTGTACCGCTGTTGGTTGTGGGATAGTGAAGACGGGCATAACAGCAGCGGTTGTCTGATTGGTTGTCAATGGCACACTTTGGGAGCACGTAACAGAAGTTCCAGCAGTAGTTGTACAGTTGGGATAAGGACTGAACCCAGGTGGATAAGATTGATCAGGCAATGAGACCGGAGTGGCAGTAGTTGAGATGGGTGTGAACTCTGGGAAACCATGAGAAGAAAAGGGCAGTCCTTGGCCATTGGACCATGCTTGACACAAAAGGAAGTAAACGAAATATTTTTTGGGATTTTTTTTTTAATTATTTGGGTCTAAAAGAAATACTTTCTACAGAAGGAAGTAAAAATACTTTTTTTGGTTTTGTTTGAAAATTATGGAAAAAAAAGGCAGAAAATATTTTTTGGGTTTAAAAAAAACTTCTTATTACTTTATTTGAGATTTTCTATTAAAAGACTTTTAACGAAGGAGCTAAAGGAATTTTTTTTTTGATTTTTGTAAAAATAGGGGCCGGAACCGAAGGGGTTTGCCTACGTATCTCACATCCGGTGAGAATCAGACCCGCGTAGTTCTACCAATTTTGACGGAACTGGGGAAACATGATATTAACTTATTTTTATTTTTATTTTTGAAATACATTTTCTCTTTCTCCATCTTTCAAAATTTTTGGCAGAGTTTCATGACATTTTCAAGTATCGGGGTTTTAAAAAATCGGGTAAATTTTCAATCCTATCTCACTCTTGGTTTTTCTGCTATTTTTTCTTTATTCGGTCAACAAACAAGCCGAAACAAAATATTGTACACATAGCAGGTAAGATTCATCAGGATGGTCTTTTATTTGGGATTCACCTGTCTTAGACGGACCCAACCCCTGTGTTGAGTCCCCTAAGTCAAATGCACGTGATGCAAATAATCGTTCCTACTAGGGATCCGGCATGAGGCTATGTTATACTATGTTTATATCCTGGGGTTTTGTTCTAGACGAGGCTTACCCGAGCGGACAGCTCGTGTCACGACCCAAAATCCTAACTCAGGTTGTGATGGCGCCGGACACAACTTTCAGGCAAGCCAACCCCTTAATCGGTTGAAATACTTTCCTGTTTAACATTTTCGAAATCATGCCCTTTCCTAAATTTCATAACCAAATAATTAAAAATTCTCGTAAATTAAATACGGCAGGAAGTCAACTTAATATAATAAAATAAATACCGACACATCCCCAGAACCTTGTGACACAAGTACATGAGCAATTTCTAAGAATTTATACAATTATACAACTCTTGTCCAAGAAATAAATTGGACAAAGAAAACAGAGATAAAATTTAAATACATAGAAGGGAGACTCTGCCAGCTGCGGCACGCCTCCGAATGAATGCAACTCGTATAAGTCTCCAAGTCGATCCCTGTACTATAAAGGTGCATGTGCAACAAAATGCACAGAAAGTGTAGCATGAGTACATATACATATATGTACCCAGTGAG
>ML245098.1:544-16758 GCA_005239495.1 Nicotiana undulata
GGCTTGTGTGATTGATTTTGGCGGTCAATGGGACCAGTTCTTGCCTTTGGCAGAGTTTGCATACAATAACAGCTATCAGTCCAGCATCGAGATGGCTCCATTCGAGGCTTTATACGGTCGGCGATTTCATTCTCCAATTGGGTGGTTTGAGCTTGGCAAGGCCAAGCTATATGGTACAGATCTGGTGAGAAATGCCTTGGAAAAGGTGAAGATTATTCAGGAAAGGCTCCATACAGCTCAGTCCAAACAAAAGAGTTACGCGGATCAGAGGGGCGCGTGATGTAGCATTTATGGAGAGAGATAAGGTTATGTTGAAGATTTCGCCAATGAAGGGCGTTATGAGATTCGGGAAGAGGGGCAAGCTAAGCCCTAGGTTTATAGGCCCTTTCGAGGTGTTGAGGCGAGTTGGGGAGGTTGCTTATGAGCTCGCTCTACCTCCTGCCTTATCGACAGTTCATCCGGTATTTCATGTATCCATGCCCCGGAGATATCATGCCGATTTCTCTCACGTGATTGATTTCAGCACTATTCAGTTAGATGAGAAGTTGGGCTTCGAGGAGGAGCCAATCGCTATTATTGATAGGCAGGACCGCCAGTTGAGGTCTAAGAGAATTTCTGCCATAAAGGTCCAGTGGAGGGGCCAACCAGTCGGTGAGGTGACTTGGGAGTCCGAGGGGGACATGCGGAGCAGGTATCCACATCTATTCGGCACTTCAGGTAAGATTTTACGCCCGTTCGAGGACGAACGTTTGTTTTAGAGGGGGAGATTGTGATGACCCATAAAGGGATCATCTTATGTGCATCTAATTTGGACTGTGTTCCGAGGCCCGAAAGCCTCCATTAATCTCACCTCGATGTGCGTGCACAGCCCGGGCGCGTAGCCGGGAAGCCTTTGTGTGAAAAAAACTTGATTAAGAGTTAAATTTGTGATAATTAATTGAATAAAGTTGACTTTGGTCAACATTTTTGGTAAACGGACCCGGATCCGTGATCCGACGGTTCCGGAAGGTCCGTAGGAAAATATGGGACTTGGGCGTATGCCCGAAATCGAATTCCGAGGACCCAAGTCCGAGAAATGAATTTTTAAAGAAAATTATTTTATGAAAATATTAAAGACTTATGAAAATGAACCTTGATGTGAAACCTGTGCTGCGGGCCCGTATTATGATTTCGGAGCCCAGAACAAGTTCAATATGTGTTATATAAGTTATCTATGAAATTTGGTGTAAAACGGACTTGATTTGATTGGTTTCGGATAAAATGAGGAAAAATTGGAGTTAATGAAGTTTTGAGAAATCTCATAGAATTTGAAATTTGGTTTGGAATGTGATTTTATGTTCCCGAGGTCCGATTGAAATTCCGAGACCGGGAATAGTTCCGTTGTGTCATTTATAACTTGTCTGCAAATTTTGAAGTCATTCCGAGTAATTTAGGCCAGTTCGGCGCGTTGAAGTGAATTCTAAAATTTCAAAGTTCTTAAGTTTGATTAATTTGGTTTTGGGGTTTGATTTTCGAGTTCCGTTGTTGTTTTTCATGTTCCGAGAGTTCGAGCGAGTCCGTATCACGAATACAGACTTGCCGGTGCTTCTGGACGGGGTCCCGAGGGACTCGGGTGTGTTTTGGACCCCCGGGAGCTAAGTTAGAAAACCAGAAAATCTGATGTCTGGTATCCTTCTCTGCGATCGCAGAAGGTGGGTTGCGATCGCGGAGAAGGATTTTGCTGGGCTGTCGATTGCTCTATGCGATCGCAGCTTCCCCTTTGCGATCGTAGAGGTCTGGGTTCCACACCTTCGTGATCGCAGCCCGTTTCTTGCGATCGCATTGAGTAGCATCTGGGCCGGGTGAGTTTGTCCTACGCGATCGCAGGACCACTGCCGCGATCGCAGAGGTCTTGCCAATTGTTCTTCGCGATCGCAGGACCTCTGCCGCGATCGCAGAGGTCCGGCCAGTTGGCCTTCGCGATCGCAGGCCCGGTGTCGCGATCGCAGTGAAGGTTTTCCTGGGCAGTACTTAAATGTCCAATTACGGGATTCTTCTTCATTATTCAATACCCAACCTGCATTAGAGCTCCTCCAAGCTAGGGAAAGGACTGCCCAAGTTCAAACTCATCAAGGTAAGTGATTCCTAGTCCGTTTTTCATGACTTTTAACATCAAATTCAAATAAAATCCTCTTCCAATTATCTTAAAATTCATAGGAATTGATAGAAAAATGTGGGGTTTTGGGAAAATAGTGAAACTTCATTTTTAGCCAAAAATTCCTAAATAAATTATGTAATTACGATCCTTAGGCTTCGGGTAGTTCATTCCTTCGAAAATTTCCGGAATTTGGCCATGAGAGGCCGGGGTTGGAAATTGAGAATTCTTCAAGAATAGCGATTTTATTGAATAACTAAGATGAGTTATCACATTGTACATGCATTGATGTTATTATATATCTTTTGACTAGTTGCAAGTCCTCGGGTATAGAATTCGGAGTTTCGGGCGCAATTGTGGTCCGAGGGGTAGATTCGACACGAGGTGAGTCTCCTTTCTAACCTTGTAAGAGGGAATCGTCCCCATAGGTGATGTACATGCTATGTTTGACTTGTTTGGGGGCTACGTACGCGCCAAGTGACGAGAGTCCGTACGTAGCGGCTATTATTGTTATGTCCGGGTAGTTAGGCCCACATCATGCCTTGGATGTCTCCTTGCAATGCCTTAAATATGTTTCTTTCTTTTCGTTGAAATGCTCTTATGATTTATTGTAATGCTATATTTCCTANGATTTTAAATGAAATTGTGAAATATAAGGGAGCGCACGATTTCACAGCGGATTTGAAATGAAATTGTGAAATATAAGGGAGCGGGACGTAAGCCACGACGAATTTGAAATGAAATTGCGAAATATAAGGGAGCGGGCCGTACGCCACGACGGATTTGAAATAAAATTGTGAATTATAAGGGAGCGGGCCGTACGCCACGACAGATTCAAAATGTAATTGTGAAATATAAGGGAGCGGGCCGTACCTCACGGCGGATTCAAAGAATTTGTGATTTTTGTTTCATTCGGTGGTCTTACTCTTGAAAGTGCTTTATTGTTTAAGTTCAATAGCTGTTTGGATTTCTCTGCTTTTAGTATATGTACTCGCTGCTTATTTCCCTGACATGCCTACTTTATTTCATCATATTTTATCACATGTTACTACTACTGGACCCTAGTGAGTATCGAGTCGACCTCTCGTCACTACTTTTTCGAGTTTAGGCGGGATACTCACTGGGTACATATTTATTTAATATGTACTCATGCTGCACTTTCTTTTCTTTTCTGTACTTGACTGTACAGGTCCGGAGGCTGGCACGTCTGACTATCAGGCCGGTGCTAGATATTGATATCGTGGTCATACTTTTCGGTGAGCTACTTTCTCGGCGACTTCCTAGCAGCACCCTGGAGCTCTTTTGTTACATTTATCCGTTCATTTCATTCAGACGGAGACTCTGTATATATTGTAGTCATTGTATATTCAGTAGTTGCCCATGACACTCGTGACACTAGTTCCTGGCACACACGCGTAGTGTATATTTATATTTTGGGGTTTTGGGATGTATATCTATGTATGCATTTTATTTCAGCTTGTATCTACTAGGATTTCACTTCCGCTCAAGGCTAGTATCATGTTTGTCGTTATAAATTGGGAATCTTTGACTGTTTAACTAGATGGGAAAGGTATCACTCGGTGTAATTATTGATGGCTTGCCTAACCCCGCCGTTGGACGCCATCACGACTCGGATTGAGATTCTGGGTCGTGACAGGAATATTGAATTCCAGAAATAAAAAGAGAACGACATCAACAATTTGAAGAAGAAGAAGAAGAAGAAGAAGAATTTTTCATTAATTAAGTACACACCTTGATTATTACTGCAAGCAGATGGATGATTAATTGGTGCAATTGCAGCTTGTTGTGCAGATGATGCTTCTCTGAATGAACGACCACCAAATGTTAGCATATTAGGATCAACTCGTAAATCTGGGTTAATATGCCGAAGTTGAGCAACAACATTAAGTGTAATATGTTGCCGCCAAGTTTCCTGTTGTTCCTCGAACTTCTTCTGCAGCTTTTGTTGCATTCTCTCTTCCATTTCCTCCAATGTTTGCTACATTATCTCATCAGTAGTCTTTGAAGAGGATCCATAATTTCCAGATTTTTGTTTCAAGATAGTCTTTGCAACACCACGTCCATACAATCTTACGCGACCTGGATGTATAGGTCCCATGACTGTTGCAAATGCATCAACTGATTGGTTGTCATCTTCGATTTTTTGAATTTGTATTTTCTCCATTTTAGCCTACAAATAAATTTTAAGAGAAGAAAATACAAGTAAATAAAATTGAGGTAGAAATAAGAACCAAAAAGATAATCTGGACAAGCTTTAAAGTAGAAATTTTTGAACAATTTTGCGCATTGTATCTTCATATGATTCCTTGTATACGCGGCCAGGTTTTCTTAATCTCTTAGCCACAAACATGTTCTTACTTGACGGATCATCAGAAGTTTCCTTCCTTTTTTTCTAGTTACATGAAATTCAACATAAAAATCTTCACAAGTAAGGTTAACAATTTCATATTAATGAAAAATAAGAGAATACCGCACATCACGGATTGTAGCAAAACTTGTGTTTGCTAGCAGTGTGTGAATTCTTTAACTTTTTTTCGATTCTCAGTATTAGTTTGGGAAGTTTGCTGCAACAGGTAAGCTTTATGTTAAGCATCTAATACATTTCTACATTATGCATTTTGATACACTAAAACAAGACGAGGAATGAACTTCTAAAAGAATTATGCATTCTCTTTGTCCAAAATTGAGTTTACTGTGTCTATAACTTACCTGATCTTTATTAGACTTTCAGTATTCAAGAAGGTACTTAAATTCAGCTTTTGAGACATATGTTGGCTTTTTTGCCATTCGAAGTTCGTCATTGGCATATGTTTCATAGTACTTTTTATTCAACCAACACTTATACCTTCTCCAAGCATTTTGAATTGATTGAAAAACCCACGTTTTTGCATCATCATGAATGTCATATTTTGTCTACAGTTTGGTGTACTTGAGTTAGACCAAAATATTATCAACTAAAAATTGAAATAATAAAAACTTCAAACCTTGATATATTTTCATATATCGTCTTTTGTATTCAGTTTCTTCCAATTGTGTATATTTAGAGGACAAAAGGTTGAATTTCTTGCCAGTGTACCGAGGAAACTGCCCAATTCTTTTACAGTTTCGTTAGTCAGACCAATGGGTTGGTTCAAATCACTTAGGACAATCAATTTTCACTCACTCCGACCATGTACACTTTGCATCTGTGTCCTTCCTCTTGTTCGCTTTACAGTGGAAGGGCCTGCATTAATTACGAACCAGAGATAATATTACCAAATCACTAATGCTAATTGAATTTATGATTGAAATCTATATATTCTTGCCTCGATTTTAGGATTGTTCAATTACTTTATGAGTGGCAGAATGTTGCGATACTTGCGGCACTTGTTGCAATACTACTTGTGCGGTAGAAGATGTAGAATGTTGCGACACTTGCTGCACTTGTTCCAATACTGCTTGTGCAGCAGAAGCTGCAGAATGTGATGTTGCTCGATGCACTTGTTCTTGCCCTTTTGTTGCTACAGGAGCGGTAGAATCCAATGGTACTTGTTGTACTTGTTCTTGGACTTTTAGTTGTACATGAGAGGTAAGTGGTAATTGAAGCACTAGTTTTTGCACTTGAGATCCTAACCTTGGATGCTTTGGTTGTCTATTTGAAAAATTAGCTGGAACAGCTCTTTTGGTTGTCAACAACGAAAACATTTTTTTTGCCAACGATGAAAGTGATCTAGCTGAAAGATACTGTGAGTATTTTTCTTTTCTTTTTTTCCTTGTAGTCACTTCTTGATTCATAGTCATCTCAAAACTGCATATTTAAGAAGGACAAAAAAAGTTAGCATAAGTACAAATAAACTGATGCAAAACTGATTCAAGTGCAGATAAACAATAGGGAAAAAACGTATGCAAACAATAGGGAAACAACTGATGCAAACAATAAACTGGTCATTCTCATCAGATAGACAATAGGGAAAAACTTATGCAAAACTGATTCAAGTGCATATTTTGTTCTTAATACAGCAGATTTTTAGCTCAATTACAGTCCCAAGCCTATCCAAAACTGATGCAAAACATGTGTGAATATAGTGAAAAAACTTGCAGCTGAACAGTCTATCACAGTGGCTGCTACTACACAAGCACTGCAGATTCTATGCTGCAACAGAAAACTCCCCAATTTCACAGCAATAACTTAAAAGATTGTGTAGAACTTCTCCAACCAAAAGTACTTCAGTTCAGTAAAATAGCATTGCACAACTGGTGCCAAGAAAATACATGCCAAACAACATTTTTTGCAGCAGTAATTCAGTGCTGGGACTATTCAAAATGGTGACAGATCTTCAGTAAATAAAAGGAAAAGATACAAAACTGGTGCAAAAATTGAACAAATCAACAACTACCAGGTTCTCTCAATGTTAGGAATGCATTCAAAACACATATAAAATAATATGCAAAATTCACAACTTTTTTGCTTGGATATGGAAGCACATCTGGAGGTTGAAGGTCATTGGGGACCCCCAATTAATTCCACGCACAGGAAAAAGAAAGTGTTTAACAGATATTTCAAAGACAATTCTATATCCTAGTAATAAATAATCCTCATTTATCTGAGGAACACCTTGTGAAATACAACATGGATATAATGTGGAATAGACACATCTACATGATGTACTTTAAATCAAGTTTTGTTGACTCTAGATTAGCTATTATTGTATCTAATTTTGTATGTATACTGAATGAAGATGATAATAAATTAATAATTGAAGAAATTAAAGACAATGTATAATTTTTTCAAGGATCTCCATAGCCTAAATTCTTCGCCCATATATGAATTGTTATGCTACCCAAAGTGAACTCCCCTCTAATTTATAGATTTATTTTCAACACTTTGTACTCCTTAATAATGAATGGCAGTAAGATGAATTTTTCATATCAGGAAGAAGTTTTCAGACATGGAGATCCGCTCACCCTTTTTCTCTTTGTCCAGGTGCAAATATGAATCCAGGTGTAGAATCTTCTGATACACTAGCTTTCTTTAAATTCTGTTAATAGTGAAGCTGCAATTGTCAATGATACACTAGCTTTCTTCAAATTGATTTTCAAAAATCATGTAAAATGGATCACAATTCAGAATTAAATTCTACGGAAAAAAACAAAGATAAATTAATTTAAAAGATATAAACAAGAATAATCATAAATATTTTGTAAAAGAGAATTTATCACTCACTCAAAAAATATTAAAACAACAATCAATAATATATTTAAAAGTTCAGAATATCTTTTTTAGTCATCTGCCTCCATCCAATCCCAATCAGTATCATCAAACTCATTTTCCTTTTCTGATGCTTCTTTATTTGTATCCTGTGAACATTGTGCATAAGATGGAATATCTACGACATCAACATGTACATCTTTTCTTGATCATCTAACATGAACATCAGGTAATCTACTTGAGGATCCAATGTCATCATTAGGTTCCATCCAAAATGTGTCTTCTATGTTAGGACAATTCCCTTCCTCTAGATCATAAAAATCAACAGAGACCTTTTTCCTTGCATAATAAACATCTTCCTCAATTGGATCTGCCACATAAAAAACTTGATAAACCTGAGATGCCAACACAAAATTATCATATGTACTGCATAATTTGTTGAAGTACACCCGAGTTAGCCCATAGTCATCTATTTCATTGTGATACCAATCACACATAAATAGTACTACACTAAAACAACCCCAATAATCAATTTCAATGATATCCTGAATAGCTCCATAATAGATAACCTCTATATCAATTGGATTTTTGTCTCTAGCACTAGCAAAACTATCAGTTGATGCCAATAAAGTCACTCCACTATTTTGGGTCTTTCCTGAAGAATCCCGTCCTATGGTATGAAATCGATATCAATTAATGAAGTATGCAATATATCTTGGCAACCATATTAGGCCCTTTAGCTAGCCACCGTAAATAATCAGGCACTTCAATATTTTCAACTTTTTCTTTGAACCAGTTGTTGAATTCCCGACTATGATTCCTTGCTCTTACCCATGCATTTGATCTTGTATGATTACCCATTATATTTTTTATGTTCCTTGAAATAATAAATATTTTAAATTTAATTATTAGGCCTTCATAAATGGAGCTTAAAGTACCTTATCGTAAGAAAATAAAAGAGTTTAAAATATAAATAAATATTATATAATTTGTCTTACTTGATAAAATCTTCCACAAGTTCATCTCCAGTATTGAACAGAGCATATCGATGTGCTTCATAAGATAAATGTGAATCCATGAGAAAAGTCTTGCCTTTTTTTTTCTTGTTACCTCCAATTGGATGGCTAATCTTAGGTAATATAGGTCATAAATCTTGAGGGCTATCATCATCCTCAATTTGGTACCTACTGAATCTAGTCTTTACGCCATCATGTAGGTATCTCGAACAAAAGGTCTAGCACTCTTTGGCTAAAAAACCCTCTGCTATTGACGCTTCTGGACAAGATTGATTACGAACAAACGCCTTTAACTTACATTGGTTCCTCTCAATAGAATACATCCAACGAAGATGAGTCGGACCCCCAAGCTTAATTTCATTCACTAGATGAATAGGCAAATGTGACATTATATCAAAAAATGTTGGAAGAAAAATCCTTTCAAGTTCACATGTTATTTCAGAAATTTCAGATTGCATTTCTTCGAGATCCCTTCTCCTTACAACCTTACTACATATGGCTCTAAAGAAATCGCCCAACCTAATCAAGGGCAACGAAACATTCTTGGGCAATGCTTTCCTAACTGCATCCTGGAGTAAGTAATGCATTATAAAATGAGCATCATGACTTTTTGTATCCTAATATTTTCATCTCCTTCACATGCACACGGTCTGATATATTTGAAGCACACGCCTTTGGTAATTTGGCATTTTTTAAAACAGTACAAAATAATCTTTTCTCTTCTGGACTCATGGAGAAACAAGCTTGAGCCAAACTCACTGTTCCATTATCATCTTCTCTTGGTTGTAGTTCCTTACGTATCCCCATTTCTTGTAAGTCATAGCGAGAATTTAAATGATCCTTTCACTTTCCATCTATTTCTAAAATAGTCCCAATCAAACTATCACATATGTTTTTCTCAATGTGCATCACGTCAAGATTGTGCCTCAACTTGTTATGCGCCCAATATGGCAATTCAAAAATAATTGATCTCTTTTTTCACGGACTCTTATTATTCCGAAACCTTTTCTTTTTGCCCTTTCCGAAAATATTGCTGAATTCAAGTAATTCTTCAAATACTTCAATACCCGACAAATAAGTAGGTGCAGGCCTATGCTCCTCCTTACCATCAAATGACCTTTTGTATTTCCAGAATGGATGGTCAGGTGGCAAAAATCTCCGATGACCCAAGTAACACATTTTATGACTATTTTTGAGATATTGAGAGCATGTGTCATAATTACAAGTGGGACATGCCAATATCCCCTTGGTGCTCCATCCCGAAAGCATTGTCAATGCTGGAAAATCACTAATTGTCCACAATAAAGCTGCACGCATTTGAAATATTTGGTTTGTATCAACATCATATGTTTGTATCCCGATTTCCCATAGTTCCTTCAGTTTTGCAATTATTGGTTGTAGGTACAGATCTATATCATTTCCTGGAGATGACAGACCTGGAATAATTATTGACAACATAATATATTTTGGCTTCATACAAATCCACGGCGATAAATTATAGTTCATCAACACAACATGCCATGTGCTATGAGAAATGCTCATGGTTCGAAATGGATTAAAACCATCGCTTGAAAGACCCAACCTAACATTACGTGAGTCCCTCGCGAAGTCTGGGTGCAAGGAATCAAAATCCTTCCAAGCTTCTCCATCAGCAGGATGCCTCAAATTTCCATCATTGGGTCGTTCATTAGCATGCCATTTCATTGCAATAGCTGTTTCAGGACACATGAACATCCTCTGAAGCCTAGGCTTTAAGGGAAAGTACCTTAAAACCTTCACATAGATTTTAGAACTTGCTTTAGTACTCTTCCATATTGAAGACCCACAAACAGAACAATTATCAGCCTTCGCATTGTCATTCCAAAATAGCATGCAATCATTAGGGCATGCATGTGTCTTTTCATAATGAAGGCCCAAATCTCTTATCATGTTTCTGGCCTTGTTAAACGACTCTGGTATTTGAGCAAAGGGAAATGACTCTTTTATCAACTCTAGCATGTCTGCAAATGCCACATTACTCCACCCATGTAAGGATTGAAGCAAGTATAGCCGAATAGTGAAACTTAGTTTAGTAAAATTTTCACATCCAGGATATAACTCTTCTTTTCCTTCATCCACCAATCTAAAATATCTCTTTGCATCTTCAGATAATCCCTCTTTCACTCCTTCTCCATGCCCTGGCTCACCGTCTATATTTCTAAATGTATCATGAAGCAATCCATCAATATCGTCACGCATGTCAAAATCATCATCATCATTACATGGATTAGGTGGATTTGCTGAGGAAAATCCTTCCCCATGGAAAACCCATTCGGTGTAACCATCAACAAACCCATTTACTACCAAGTGATCCTCCACCACACTTCTATAATGCCAATTGCGATTCATGCATTTTTTGCATGGGCATAATATTTCATTTCCCTGGGAAGCTCGTTCAAATGCCTTATCAAGAAAAGTATTTATTCCATGAATATACTCATCCGTCCATCTTAGGAGATTCATCCAACTTTTATCTCCATAATCTATTGAATTCCTATATGATACAAGTAAATCAACAAAATTAAGATTTATATTAAGCTAAGTTAAAAGAGAACTAATGTTATCAAATAAACCATGATCAAGTACTATGTTAATTTTATCTCCTTTATAGAAATGCTTATTTTATTCTCATTTTATGTTTTTATATGTGATAGTCTATCTGTTGCATCTTTCTGTACAAATTAAGAGGGTGTATTAGGATTTACACTATTCTATTATATATTAATGAGATGTATGATGTATTCTACTACTATAATTTTTCCTAATCAAGCATGTTCAACAGATGGACATGTATCAAAAGAAAATAGAAGAGCTACTTACAACATCAGTAGGACAAAGTAATTTTAGAAATAGAAAGTAAAATAAGAACTTTAACGGTGAGAAGATGAAATTTTTTTCTTATGTCAATGTGAGTGGAAATAATTTGAAAAGGTTGGAGACAATACCCATACTATCATGTCAATGCGAGTGGAAGTAACTAGAAAATGATGCAGAAAGTAGCTTACAAGTTCTCGTGCTGTTGTTTTTTCAATTGCATAGTTATAAACTTTCATCTTTTGACATCTTGTTAACAGCCACATCCTACTCTTTTTTGTAAAGATTGCTAATATTATACTGTTATTTATATTTGCATGGCCTAGCGTGACTTAGGTCGACTAGATTGTGATGACAGTTGAAAACCCCTTTGGGTATAATTGCAGAAGATCATTAGATTAACTTATTTTTTTTAAAAACATTTAACTTTAACACACAAGACACAACTATCAATATAGAAACTTAAAAAGATTATCATTTTTATTTATCGCATCAGGAAAAAAAATAGCCATAGAGCAACCTGAACAAACTTTCAGTGATTGAAAACAGAAAAGAAGTAAAGCTATCACCAACTTTAATTTGCTGCCTGCTTTTATTTAGTTGCTCCTTAAAGAACAAAAAAGAAGGAAAGCTATCATCCCTCTAATTTTCTTTGATTGTGTATTTAATATTTAACTTTTTCCAGTTCTAAAAACAAAAAATCATACACTTGGATTATGTAAACTTGTTTACACATAATTCTTACATTATTACAAAGAAAAGTAGAGTACGCTGCAATGCACCACAAAGAGTAATTATAGAGTTTATGCTTATTTCTTAAGGCTATTATCTGATATAAAATATGTTCTGACACAACTTCTTTATCTTTCCCAATATGTAGGGCTATCAAATGTGGGCTGCAAATAGAAAATACTCTCGCTGTACATTCTAAACAAGAAATTATAATAGCTTGGAAAGAGATTATATTCCAAATAAAGTGTCCAAAATGACAAATTTACAGTCTTCTACTACCGTCTTGCACAGAGTAACACTAATTGCATGGTAATGGAAAATTGTATTAACACTTAAAGAATATTATTGTTCTATATATTTAGTCAATTTCCAATAGAGCATCCAGTCTTCCTAGATCATATGTAGACCACAAAAAAAAATATACGTATCGAATTCTCGTCAACTAGGGAAAGGTTCCTCTTTTCTTTGATTCGATAGTTGGAACTCTTTGTATATAGGTTATGCCTAGGGCAAGACCCTTAGGAGAGATAAGGAAGGTATTAAGAAAAGGAATCCGGTCTTTGACGATCCAGTCTTAGCTAGCAAGTGTATGGACTCATACTTTGAGGACGTATGCAGGTACTAAGAGTCCTCTCACTACCAACCAGCAGACATCATCTGGCTGGGTCTTGCCGGTATCAACAACGAGGAATAAATAACCAAATGGAAACAACAACTAACTATGGCTCTTGGCCCAGACAACGTCCTAAGCGTAGGGGAGATCGGAGCAACAGGGAACTTCCCGTGCGCTGATCGTGGATAAGACACTCAGAAGAAGAAAAGATGAGACGAAGATGGTTAGCTGCAAGGTGACTGACAGAAAACAAGTAGTTTTTAGGAGATCTTAAGAGGCGGAAGAAAAGGAACCTCGGCGACCCAGAGATCGCGGAGTCTGCGCCCGTGCCGAAAGTGAAGAAGCTTTCCTCTCCTTTATTTGTACATGGTGTCGACCGTTCATTTATAGTACTCGATAATCTATGAAGTTTGAACAATTTTAATATAAATTTTAGGAAAATTATAAATATCATACAATATAGTTCTAGGATAAAAGCATGCAGTTGATCTTTGTTAACTGTAGTGTTTCATTCATGTTACCAAGACCAAAGAAACTATCAAAAAGTTGTCTCTATAGTAATTCAGAAACGGTGACAATTAACAAAGTGGAAATCGACGACTTGAGTTTGACTAGCTATAGAGAAAAATCACAGACATATGAAACATATAACAGTCGATTTTTTGAAATCCCCAAATTCTCTTTTTAATTTCGAGTCATTCTGAGACGAAATCAATGTCTCGCAATCTCAAACGTAAAATATAAGACAATATGAACCCTTAAATCGTAGCGAAGTGAAATTAATTAAATAGCGAATCAATGTCTCGCAATCCAAACTTGCATTCAGCAAATGGAGATCAAATTGAACCCTAAAACTTCAATTTTAACTTCAAAATTACACAAGAGCTAAATAACAACAGAAAAAATTAAAAGACATGAAAATAACAGAGAACAAGGCAAAGAAGCGAGAACAGAGACATGCAAGGTAAAAAGAGATAATCACATAAGAAAAAATACTCACACACCTACACATTATTAGATTCGAAGAAGATCATCGTACACAATGGAGAAGAGATAGTCAAACAGAACAAACGCTAAAATCAAAAAGCAAATTCAAAAATCAAATAGCAAATCATAAATCTAAAAGCAACATATACACCACTTATACCCAAAATATTAAAGAACAGAGAAATAATTTTAAGAAAAAAACAAAAATCTCTAAATTAGAAAAGAACTTACAACTTTTTCGAGTAGCGATTTTTTACGGTGTGCCTTTAGCGAATAATTTCTCGCAATTGACCCTCTGAGAAACTAATTGTATGAGCACGCTCAAGGAATTAATCTTTTTCAGAGAAATCCTTCCAGCCTAAGTCTTATCAGCCATTAACAGGGTACAAAAATCAAACAGTAAGGAGAAAATTTTGCATCAAAGCATAGAAAAATCTAAGGGCAGACAACTACATGAACTTAATAAAGAACAAGTCTTTTTAATCAGCAAAAACCCTAAAATATAACTAAATTCTACAACACTTCAAGAAAAAGATAAAAACCCAGAAACAATAGCATAAAAAAAACTAAAGAATTGAAAGTCAAATTGAACAAACCCTTAGAAATTCAAGAACCCAAATTTAGAAAGCTAACTTGTACCTTCTTTCTGCTTTATTTTCTCCTGGGAAGTGGGTCTATATGAAGAAGCTGGTCATTTAGCTTTCCTCAATTTGTTCAGCTTCTCGCAATTGACCCTCCGAGAAATTAATTGTATGAACACGCTCAAGGAGTTAATCTTTTCCAGAGAATCTGCCAACAAAAAACTTGCTTCTAAATGTAGCTACTCAATAAACCAAAGACTCTCATAAAGAAAATGCATTTAAAATTAAAATGAAAAAGTAAGACCCAAAATTTGGGGGCATGCAAACAAAAATCACAAAGAAAATTGAAATTCTGAAACAGCCTGAAATAGGGCAAACATAGATGGCAGAAAGTAAAATTTGAATCACAACATAAGAACTCTAAGCCTAAAACTCGTTAAGACGCACCGGAACAACTGTTGTGCATAATCAGTACGTTGATGTTGGGAACCCACGATTTTGAAGTTAGGACCTCACGATCGATTCTGCTACTTTGGGTATTTAATTTACTCCTCTACACCAAGAAAGCTAAATCTCACCCATGGCTAAGAACCCATCGTTAAGAACCCTAATTAAAAATTTGGATGAGAGAGAAAGAGAGAAAGAGAAATGGGCGTAATTTGGGAGATGAAATTAGGAGTGAGAGTGGAAAGAGGAATGAATTGATTAGACTAAAAACTAAATAAGGAACACACTTTTGTTATGTGGTTTTACAATTTTTTTATTTTTTACTAACAAATAAGAGTAAAATATATATTGGCGGGTTTAGCGAAAAAGAAGAGGGAAAATTAGGAGGGAACCAGTAACCGCTCCCATAGATAATTGTTCCCCAATATCGTGCAAATAGATAAAACTATTGCAACGTTTTAGATAACCATTACTATAGTAGGATATATGGCAACGGTTCCTTCACAATGGCGAAGGTTTGATTATTGTAGTGTATCAAAATCCTCCCGACCTTTTGCAACGGTTAAAATCGTTGCTATATACAGTGTATGGCAACGGTTCTGTTAACGTTGCATACATTTTCGTTGCCATAGGCCTTATTTCTAGTAGTGCCACTTAGACAATTTCGCATATAACTTCTTTTCCCTCAGAGTCTAAAGCACAACTCTCAATTGGTGCTCATGATCTTCCCGAGATCAGGAGTATACCAAGATGTCGTTAATAAACACGATGATTAAAGAGTCAAGATAAGGCCGAAACACACTGTGCATGTCACGCCCCGAAATCCCACCTTCGGGCCATGACTGCGTCTAACGTTGAAGCCGCTAGACAAGCCAACGTTTGAAGTAAATAAAACTCATTAACAAAAAATATGAACAAGATAACTAAGGCTTCGATGGCCTCCATATGAAACATAGCAAATAACCAAAATATAACATAACACTTTTCGGAATAAAACCCATAAAAAAATCCCAGAATTGGTGTCACATACTCACGGACTACCTAAGAGATTACTACAAATAAAAGGTCTGAAATAAATACATGAGGCTGTCTTTGAAATACAAAGTAAGACATAACTGATAGTGGAAAGTAGAAGGTGACGTCAAGGCCCACGGACGTCTGCGGGTCTACCTCGAGTCTCCTGTGTGACTGAATGAGATGCTCCGATCGTCAGTGATCTCCGGGTCCGGCTGCGTAGTCTGCAAAACATAAAGAAGTGCAGGTGTAGCATCTGTACAACTGACCCCATGTACTGAGTAAGTGTCGAGCCTAACCTCGGCGAAGTAGTGACGAGGCTAGGACCAACACAACATATGTACCTGTGCAATTTTATATAATAGCAAGAAAAATGGCAACAGAAATAAGCAAGTAGGACAAATACGGGGAGAACATGCTGGGAAGATAGGGTAACAGTATGCTAGCACAGCAGTACAAGGTAATAAATGAAACGTAAAGACCAGGCAGAAATATAGCTTCTCAAACATATAATGAACAGGAAAGTCACGGCATGTCCCCTCGTGCATAACCTCATAGTCACTCAGTACAGAATGTCCCCTCGTGCATATATAATAACACTCGGCACGGAATGTCCCCTCGTGCATAA
>MDKH01143840.1:0-20227 GCA_005239495.1 Nicotiana undulata
TGATGGTTGGCTCGCCTAATTCCACGATAGGCGCCATCACGACCTGTTAGGATTTGGGGTCGTAACAATATACTAGAAGGAGGAGAAGATCCATCACATAGGATATTCCCTCTTTAGCTCCTAAGTGGTTAATATGACAAGAACAACAACAACCAGTGGAATCCCACAAGTGTGGTATGGGTAAAGAGAAAAATAGGAGAGCATTTCAATGGTGTTGGAATGACTTCGTACGTTTGAGAAGTAGCCTTGGATGATTAAGCCACTTTTAATATTTTTGTACAAGTTCTCTACTTTTCATATACTTCTCATACAGGGGTTTCCCCACACTTTCATGAGATTATTTACCTCATCGAAAAAACAAATAGCCTATAGAAGATTCGTACATGAGATCCATTATTTCCTCTAGTAGCAAAATTCTTAAGGATCTTTTGCTCCTTAGCCCAGTTCTATATCAGTTTTCTTCCTCTCTACCCTTCCAGGTTAGAGGTAAGGCTGCATACATCCTACCCTCCCCAGACCCACTCGGTGGGAATATACTAGGTAGTAGTTGTTGTTGTATATAAGTTTTCTTCCACACTTTCTGCTGCAAATGATCATTGTTTTCCAGACCTGTACCCAATCCCTAATGTTCAGCCACTATTATGCTGGCTCATGGGGGATGAAACCAAGTTTCAGCTCCCCAATCACGATACGTATACTAATTTCTCCATGATTATTGTCCAGTGCAAGTGAAGCCCACAAGACAAGCGGGTTAGATCAGCGAAAACACTATGGCTGGCACAAGCAATACCAACTTTATATGAACAATAATCGTCAAAACAAAAATAAAGGAGATGGAGTACCATTCCTGCAGCTTTCTCATATGGGCCTTCATTCTCGCAATCAAAAGAAAGAAAAATTGTAGTACAATCAGAACTTTCAAATTTTAGGGAATCCTGCCAATGATCAGAAAATCCTCCCACTTCTTTCTTGATCTCCTGGGCATTTGTTGATATATTATTTCTACCAGCAAGTTCATCAACTTCATCAGCATCACTATCATGATCACGAAATCGCTTCATAGCAGTTTTGCATTCTGGTACATTTTTGCCATCCCTCGTTGTGTGATCGGCCATTATCACAAATTCTGAGACTCAATGAAGATTGGATTGCATCACATAGCGTTATTTTACATTTTCTTTTAAAAGCAATAGTATGATATTCGCGCTCCAAAAATAGTTAGGAGAAAATTATGTTGTTCATTAGTTGAAGGCATTTTGTGTGAAGTAAAATGATGCAACACATATAGAAGCTTCAAAGAGAATATGGCGGAGACAATTTCGAATTGTCCTAAATATAGTTACAAACCAAACTTTTCAGGAAAAAGTTTTGGTACAACCAGAAAGCAATAGCTGAACAATTTAATATAATGGCAACAGAACATATCAAAAGTCAGTCTCTCAAGAAAAGTTCCAAGACAATCATCTTTTTTCTTTTTGCAAAACAGTTCCTGTACAATCATTTGTTAATCATTTCACGGGTTATATAACCATATGGACTGAATACTCATACCAAGAACTTAACCAAATATGTAAATAACCATACGGACAGAATATTGCTATAACCAGCAACACTACTGGATAAACAAGGGCAGAATGCATATCAGTTAAACCAACATAAAATTCACCAAAAATCAATAGTTTTGTCCATAGTAGTCATCCATAAACTAAGTTCCTTAACTTTTTCACAAAAATAATTAGCCAACTTATGCTAAATTTCAGCATTTGGTATAGGGACTCCTTCCCCATTTGGCTTCATCTTCTTTTTCTTTTTTCTTACTTCAGCTTGGAGCTGGTTAAGTGTAACTGCAGCTTTCCCCTTCCAGGTTGCCTTAGTTGGTGAGTAAGGCAAGTTTGTCGGCATAGACACTCCATCTGCACCCCCAGTAAATTGAATCCTTCTAATCCCAGTTGGTAGTCTTGCTTTTAGCCTTCTTTCCTTAAGTACTGATTGTGGGGGTGACCTATGGTCAACATTGTATATAATCCGGGATGGATCTTCTCTGGGTCGTATGGGCCATATACAATACCGAGTGGTTGAGATATCGAGAGTGAGGGCATTTGAGGTTGACATCATGGTGCATCACTTACAGTATATGTATTGGCATGTAGTGACAGTAGAGTCATTTTCATTACACTGTACTGAGCTGCTTTATTTTCCGGTTATGAATTGTCTAATTTTCTTAAGAGCATGTTTACGTTGCTGCACATTTATTTCATGTTATTTGCACTGGTTGAGTTCGTCACTATCTTCAGCCCATACTTTGGACTTGTTACTTATTGAGTTGGTGTACTCACGTTACTCCCTCCATCTTGTCTGCAGATTGAGGCATTTATGGTCACGACGGTTGCTGCTGATTTCGGCATTGGAGTCGGGGACTATCGAGGTAGCTGCACGACGTTCGTGGACCTTGATTTCCCTTCCTTAGCTTATCTGCATTTTTTAGTTTATTTCTCAAGATACTGTTGTGGACTATGTTTCGGTTATTAGACGCTCATGTACTCAGTGACGCCCCAATTTTTGGAACAGTTGTAACGTATTTTGGATAAATTCTGTTTTCAAAAAGGCTTTTACTTAAATATTAAATCTTTCCACTATATTTCAGAAGGTGTTTTACTGTGTTGGAAAAATATTGAATTTATGTTTGTCTAGTTCTACGATAGGCGCCATCACGACATGTTAGATTTTGGGCCGTGACACTGTTGTTGCAGTTTCGTCGCTTGCATCGCAATTCTCGCACGTCTTTTTTTTCAAATCCTGTTGAAGCTGCATGAGCCCTTCCCGCGTGCCACAAATGACCTACAAATAAGAAGAATTCTAGAACAAAATGAGAGGTAGCTAACCAACTTCTAGAAGATTTTTCGTTTAATTAAGAGTTTTCTCTTTACTCATGCAGAGCATAGTTAAAAAAATTAATAACTCGAATAAAATCACTTTGCAAACAAAGAGAATTTGGAATGAAGCATTAATTGACAAAATTTAAACTTAAGACATCCATAAAATTTCATCCAACACAGGATAAGGCGTTGAAATCTATTTGCCGCATTAACTTTCTTTCATTTGAACACCATTATAAAAACTTTTACTTTGATATGCGTATTCCGTATTTGCTTTGGACGCCCGGACTTGTATTCATCATATTCACAAGAGTACATTAACTTGAAAATGCTAAGTTTGAATGTCACAAGCAAATAACACGATGCCGATCTTAAATATGTCAACATGGAGAAATATCTTGATGAAACAATAAAAGTAATGATCACGCCCAACTATGCCTTATAAAAAGGACTAAGCGATCGTTGCAAATATAATCCGGTTTACAAGTCCGGAGTCGAATCCACAGAGAACTAAGGCTTAGCTACAATTGTTCACTATCACCAAGAATACAAGCTTGAACAATTCTTAACTTATAGATATTAAGATTATTGTGTTTAACTAACTAACTAACAAATTAAAATAGTAAATTAACACTAAAGATACTACGGGTTGGAGAAAAGATTAAGGAGGTCTAGAGTTATGATTTCCCCAATTGTCGGAATCTTTCCCGCTATGTCTTCTATAATTTTGCCTAATTATTCTCTATCGATACTAAAGTCATAACCAATAATTAAAAATAGGAAGAGGAAGGAAAAACTCATTGAAGAATTCTCCGCCTTGCTCTTATTGTGTCTCTGCCTCCTTAGGTCGAATCTGTGTCAAAAGTATTTCCAACCTCCTCAAAATACCGTTTTTCCATGTATATATACCAAGTAGGGTCGGGCCCAAATAATTATATTGGAGCTCGCGGTCGCGATAAACCGCGGTCCGGGCGCGGTATTTTACCAGTACACTGCTTCAGTCCGTGTTCAGGTCCGTGGTCGCGGTTTCGACCACGTTTTTCACCTTGTTCCCTTTGGAATTTGGAAAAATATAAAACATGAAAATTGTATCCCTTTGAGTTATATTTTCAACCATATATTATATAGCCCAAATGGAGTTTGGAGCAAAAAGTTATGTCTATTTTACTAGACAGTGCGCAGTATGCCTACTCGAGTCTTCGTTTGTTCTTAACTATCAAAAACGACCCCTGAACACGATAACAACTTAATTCTTTGGGATTTTACTCAGACTTCAAAGATCCAAATCACTTGAATTCATTCCATAACATCTATATAGCTCAGAATCACTCCTACATGGCATAAAACACACAATTAGTGCAAACACTAACGATTAAAGCTCAAACTCAATTAAAGTGCAGTAAACTAGAGTGTAATAAGCGACTAAAATACGTAATTATAGCCTATCATCAACACCCCACACATAAACTATTGCTCGTCCTCGAGCAATCAAACTACACTTTATATAGACACGACCTTTTTAAACAATTCTCCTAACTCATCACACCAAGAATACTTAAAATAGACTAAGCACAAAAACGTAACATATTTACCTCAAGATTTGACTTATGAGTACCACGCATTATTCACAACTCACTCACTTACTCTAACATAGAGTTCACTGACATTAACTTTCCTTCATGAATCAAGTGCCCTCACACAACAAAAAATAGTAGTTCCACACAATAAAATTTAAGAACACTTAGGAACTCAAGATAGAAAGAATTCACTCACTCTCATAAATAACATTCATATGCCACAAAAAATGCACCATAGGCTTGACCGTAGTGTACTACTCTACTAATCGACTTATTCAGTCTAGGATCAAGTAGGAATTTATTTAGTTGTAATGTAGGATGCGGGACAGGAAGGATACATTTAGATATAAGAGTGACTACACCTCCCTAAGAACTTTAATACATATACTTTAACATTCAAACCCCATACTTATGTCAAACCAACTCCGCCTTCACATCAATGTATATTACCCCATACTTCTTTAAGCACAAGCACAATTACATCAAGAGTCACCACTATCAAGGATTTTTTTTCACAACAATACAACTATTTTTTTCTTTTCTTTCTTTTTCAATTAAAGTGGCTCTTACTATTTCAAATCAATGTACATTTCTCCTTATTTCATTAGTTCCACTCAAAAACCAAACCAACCACCCCACACTTTAACTTTTACACAGTTCATAACAATTCAAGTGCTTACGAGAGGTTGATAGTTTTTATGAGTCCACCAGCACTAATGAGACCTGGTCCTTTACCAATTCCCTCAGAGTTATAGATAGAGACAATGAGTAAAGAAGGCACATGATTTTTACGTGGAAAAATCCCAACTTAAAGGGACAAAAACCACGACCTACACTGGTAGGATTTCAACTTCACTAACTTGTAATCTCAACTATTACAAGCCACTTTGTAATAACTCTCTTACAAAGACTTTAACACACTAACTTGTAATACTTATTACAAGCCACTTTGTCACTCACTAGTTACAAAGACTTTTGACTTATGACTACGCTAGTCACAACACAAACATAAGAGGTTTATGGTTTTGAGATTCCTAAACAGAGCTTCTAAGAAAGCGAGATAGGATACAATAAAAGCAAAACACAAGATTACAACTCAACTAAGGACACATAAGAACACACAGTGAAACTGGTCCATTTTAGTGGATTTGTCTTCTTGTTCTTGACACACTTGAGCCTTCAATGCTGGAGCAGATCTTCAATGCTATGGAGAATGTAGTAAATGCTCAAGTAAATATCTTGTTTGTCTCCAAACAAGATATTATATCCCTAGGAAATCACAAGAATGATGTCCATGCTTAGTTGGTGCACTCTACAACCAATGGTAAGTGACTGCTACATTGTTACTGCACTATAGCGTGCACAGTTGCAGACAGTCACTTTCTGTCACAGTTTTCCAACTATAGAGTTGACTTGTACTTATGTCAGGGGAATGTCAAGGGATCAGGTTCCTAAACTGGTTCCTATAAGTTCAAGTAAGCACTGCCCAGATTTCTTGAGTCTATGCTAACTGATTGTGATGGTTGCGCATCAGGTCCTTTATCTAGTTCTTGACATAAAGATTGTTAGATCATCAAAACATAAGACTAACCCATCAATTTCCCCCTTTTTAATGATGAAAAACTTTTAAAATTGATGAATAGTTTTATAGGCTAACTTAACCAAATACAACATCAGAAAATCAGATAAAACACCAGGACCCCATATTGTTCCCCCTGTCTATGTGCTTCCCCCTTAATCTCTGCCATCAATTATCTTCCCCTTTTTGGCATCATAAAAAGACACAAACAAACAGAAAGCATAAAGAAGTCTAACATAGCTAACTCATGCCCCATGTGTGCACACAACATGATAGAAAACAGAAAGACAAAGGAAACATGCATTATATATAGCAAAAGAGAGCTCATTCGTTGAGAGCAAAGAGATTCATACATAGAAGTCTTTGCTTAGGATAACAAAGACTTAATTTGGATTGTTTAAACGGGAGTAACTAGGTGAAATCCAATTACCAAACACACAAAAAAAACAAAATAAGAACT
Organism: Nicotiana undulata; assembly: GCA_005239495.1. Classification (NCBI taxonomy): domain Eukaryota; kingdom Viridiplantae; phylum Streptophyta; class Magnoliopsida; order Solanales; family Solanaceae; genus Nicotiana; species Nicotiana undulata. The sequence continues at coordinate 6,493 of MDKH01143840.1, forward strand.
ACCGGCCACAATCATCAACAACATAAGAGGACATGACACAGACAGAATACTAAGGGGCACTAGAAGAGGAAGGCTTGGAGGAGGAGGCAGCCAAAGTCTTGAGAATCAAATCCATGCGGTCATTTGCGGTCATTTATTCCTCTATAAGTTTCTCCCGTAGGTTCTCAACATATTGCCTAAGCTCAGTGTTTTCCTTGGTCAAGCGGGCAACATCCTCGTTAGAAGGATTAACACCACCAGGTCCCCCAGAGGCTGACTCAACTGAGTCTCCAATATGGCATTCTGAGCCTTCAAATTTCTGTTTACTTCATTTGCATCATTCACTGCATTGATCAATTGAGATATTGTTGAAGTGTTACCCCCAGCTCGCTCAAAATATTCACATTCTTCTAAGGTTGTCTTTGAGATGGTCTGCTTGTTGGTCCCTACTCGTGGATTTTCAACAGGCACCTTGTATAACTCAAATACCCGAGTAAGTAGGAAACCATACGGGAGCCCATGATTACCGTCCTTGACATTCACCACCTTCCTCATGTGTTCAATCATAAGTGCAGGCAGATTTATAAGGGTGAATGAATCATGAGCCTCCATCAATGTCAAATCAGCCTTGGAGGCAATAGATCTCCTTTAAGCTCGGGGGAGGAGTACCTTATTCACCAGTTCAAAAAGAAGCTGGTAAACAGGGAGCATAGCTTTCTTGTGGACCCGTTCCCTTTGCTGAATTGTGCCCTCATTTACAATGGATCGCCGAAAGTTTCCCTTACAAGTAGTAGTAGTAGTTTTCACATAAGACATTCCCTTAGTTGGAACTTGAAGAACCGTTCCCAAAGCAGCGTCATCAAATACAATATCAACTCCTTTAACCATAACACAGACATGATCCCCGGCGGTGGTGAAGATGGATGCATAAAATTCTTGCACAACATCCTCATACACCATAAGCACACTCACGTTGAAGAGATGGTCCCACTTCTGAAACTCAACCATGGCTACAATTTGTCTTATTCCAGCCATATCATAGATCTCGGGGTCAAACATTCGACCCCATAACACCCTCTGACTCTTCACTTTCTCTTGCCACTTGCCACTGTCACTTGGTATTATTTTCAATGAACCGGGTTCCCCAACAGTTTCCATTTCCCTTTTTCTTTTTCCTAACTTTACCACAGACTTCCCTTTTTTACTCTCAACAACCGCAGATTCTTTGGTAGGAACTTCATCGACCACAGATCGCTTGAGTTTCTCACTACTCTTCACAGGCGACACACGTTGTTTCTTTAGCCCTTCATCCGAAACTCCAACCACAGACTTTTTAGAGTTAGATTTCCTTGTCACCAAGGAACTTGGTTCCTCTTTTGCATCCTCTTCTACCTCTACCACAGGAATAGTTTCATCCACCACCACTTTTCCTTCCTTCATCAATCTCTTCTTCTTCTTTTTACTATTTTTCTTGCTCTTTTCCATAGCAGAGTCAAAGGCCTCCTTCTTCTGCAACAGAGTGTATGGTCGCTTGGAAGATGGCTCAGGAGTAACCACTTTCTGGCGAAGCTTAAAGTGAGCACTCAAGGTCATCTCATCATCATCATCCTCGTTAGTAGGCTCAGAGAGGGGAGAAATGGACTCTAGAGGTGGGGTATAGAAGATAGGTTCCTGGTTGGTTTCTGCGGGAGGAGAATCTGGTTCCTCACCAGACTTATCTTTGACAAAGTCATGAACAGGGGATTCAAACAAGACCATGGTCCCCTCATCTCCTAAGAATGGAGGTTCTTCCCCCTGAGGCTCAGGAAGGGGAGAAGCTCCTTCAGAAGGAAGACTCTCAGAAGAAATGGCCATAATGTTTTCGGTCACCTCTTTTTCAGGAGACTCCATGGGAGTCGTAGAGTCAAGGAGAGAGGAGTTCAGATATTGGTAAGGATCATCCTCAGAGGCTTCAGAGGCCTGAGGAGGGTCATTTTCTAGGGCTTCTTTGGGTTGTTCAGAAGAGATAGAATCAATGGGTTTTGGATAGAGAGAGTCAGCAACAGGTAGTAAAGAGGAATCGGGTGCGGGGATGATAACATCTGGGAGAGAGGTGGACTGAATCTCCGATGGAATGGGTTTGGAGTCAGTGGTAGGAGAGGGAGAAGATGATTTTTCGTCTGCCATTTTAGGAGATAAATACAAAGAGTGTAGAAGAGAGTATGATTTTCATAGAGAGGATATGAGAAGATGGTGCAGAACGGTTAAAGGATTGAGGGCTTTATAAAGAGAAGGTGTAATAATGAGGGGGAAGAGGAATGAGTTCAAAATAATATGACGGTAGGTGTTTTGGGAAGATAAAATGTGCAAAAGGAGTGAAAGGATTTGAGAGATAGATGTGATAGACACAGACACTGAAAAGTCAGAGGATGTGGCAGCACTAATTAATTTGTTACTTTTTGAGAGATGCATAGAAAACACATAACTACTAACCTGTGGCACAGGAACCAACTCCTGTACCTGTTTTTGAAAAAGGGTTTTCAGCTTCCTTTTGCACTATAACTCCATACCTTTAATTTCTGTAATCACCATGCATGTCTACCTGCAACGGTATTGATGTGAGTTAGGCTTAGTCAGAAAACACTTTAGCTAACTGTACCTGAGAGTGACTTTCATATCCAATGCAAGGGAACCAGGTCCTCAATTAGGTTTCATCAACCCTAGTGCCATCCTGTTTTTCTCAAAGTGTTCCCTACTTAGTGCCTTGGTGAAGATATCTGCAATTTGATCTTCAGTGCAGCAAAACTTCATGCAAATGTGCCCCTTTTCAACATTGTCTCTGAGGAAATGATGTCTCACATCAATATGCTTGCTTCTCTTGTGTTGAACCGGATTCTTTGCCATGTTGAGGCAACTGGTGTTATCACATAGAAGTGGCACACTGTCAATTTATACCCCAAAATCCTCCAATCATTGTTTGATCCACAGCAGCTGAACGTAGCAAGATGCAGTTGCAACATATTCTGCTTCAGCTGTGGAGAGAGCCACTGAGTTTTTATTCCTTGTCCCCCGTGAGATTAGGCAAGATCCAAGGAAATGAGCCATTCCCGAAGCGCTTTTCCAGTCCACCAGATAACCTGCATAATCAGCGTCAACATAACCAACAAGATTAAAATTATCACCTGAAGGATAGTATAGAACTAGGTCGTGTGTGCCCTTGAGATATCGTAGGATTATTTTGGCAGCCTTTAGGTGAGACTCCTTAGGATTCGATTGAAATCTTGCACACAACCCCACACTAAACACAATATCTGGCATGTTTGCAGTGAGGTAGAGTAGAGAGCCAATGATCCCCTTGTACATTGTTTGGTTTACGGGTGATCCAAAATCATCCATGTCAATCTTAGTTGCAACTGCAATAGGTGTGTCAATCACTTTTGATTCCTCAATGTCAAATCTTTTCAGCAGCTCATTGATGTACTTTTGCTGACTGATGCAAGTTCCCTTTGTGGACTGCTTCACTTAAATACCTAGAAAGAAGTTTAGTTCCCCCATCATACTCATCTCGAACTCACTGCTCATGAGTTTGGCAAATTCCTTGCATAGTGAGTCTGTTGTAGCCCCAAAAATGATGTCATCCACATATACCTGAACAATGAGCAGGTTCCTTCCCCGTTTCTTCAGAAACAATGTGTTGTCAATCTTTCCTCGAGTGAACCCATTGTCCAAAAGAAACTTCGACAGCCTCTCATACCTAGCTCTAGGAGCTTGCTTAGATAGCTTCAATCCGTATAGAGCCTTGTCCAATTTGAAAACATATTCAGGATGTGCATGACTTTCGAAGCCAGGTGGTTGCTTGACATATACTTCCTCCTTGAGAAGGCCATTCAAAAATGCACTATTCACATCCATTTGGAATAAAGTGAATTCCATATGAGATGCAAAGGCAATGAGAAACTGGATGGCTTCCATACGAGCAACAGGGGCAAACATCTCATCATAATCAATCCCTTCCTCCTGATTATATCCTTGAACTACATGCCTTGCTTTGTTCCTTGTGGTGTTTCCATTTTCATCCAGCTTATTCCTGAACACCCACCTGGTTCTTATGATGGTTCTATCTGAGGGTCGAGGTACCAGGTGCCAAACTCTGTTTCTATCAAACTTATGCAGCTCCTCTTGCATATCAATGATCCAGTCTGCTTCCTTCAAATCTTCCTTGATACTTTTTGGTTCTATTTGGGATAGGAAAGCTGAAAAGGCTAGGGAGTTTCTAGTTTTGGATCGAGTTTGAACTCTTGAGTCAAGCAGAGTAATTATTTTATCAAGGGGATGAGAGCTTTTGTGTTTCCAATTTGGGATTTGGATTTGATTGGTGGAGGAACTGGGTAGATCAGAAGAGTTCCCCTGTATTACTTGTTCCGCTACCTGTGGAGTGCCTTGCACAACATCTCCAACTCTTTCTTCAGCTTCAGTGGAAGTAATTGGGGTACCAGGTTCCTCATGTGGATTTGAGGAAGATGTTGCATTGTCTTCACTTACTTCCCTCATATGGCTCATCATGTCAGCTTTGCCATTTGAAACATCAAATATTTCTCCAGGAATCAAGAGTGGTTCATTATCTTGATCATCACAATTTCCTTCCTTGTTTGAGGAAGGAGTCTCATTGAATAGCACGTGAACACTCCTCTACACATTGAGTTCTCTTTTTGTACACTTTGTAGACCTTTCTTTGAGAGGAGTATCCCTTCATCACTTTTTACATCAAACTTACAAAGTTGGTCCTTCCCATTGTTCAGTACATAACATTTACAACCAAAGGCTCTCGGATGAGTTATCTTTGGTTTTCTTCCATTTAGTAGCTCATAGGGGGTTTTGTTTAGGAAGGACCTGATCATACACATGTTCACCAAATAACATGCAGTGTTAATTGCTTCAGCCAAGAAATGTTTTGCAATTCCACTGTCAATGAGCATTGTCCGTGCCATGTCTTCCAGAGTTATATTTTTCCTCTCAACCACACCTTTTTGCTGAGGAGTCCTTGGAGCCGAGAAATTATAAGTGATCCCATTTTTATTGCAAACTCATCAAATTTTGCATTGTCAAATTCCGTTCCATGGTCAGATCTAATGTAAGCTACTTTCAACTCCATCTTCACTTGGATTTTCTTGACAAATGCTACAAATACTTCAAAAGTCCCATCTTTAGCTCTAAGAAACAATGTCCACGTGAATCTTGAGTAATCATCCACAATCACAAAAATGTACTTCTTTCCACCTCTGCTTGGAATTCTCATAGGACCACATAAATCCATGTGAAAAAGTTCAAGAGGTTTTGATGTGCTAACATCCTTCTTTGGCTTAAAGGATGATTTCATATATTTTCCTCTGGCACATGCATCACATACTCTCTACTCCTTGAACTTTAAGTTGGGCAGACCACAAACCAGGTCCTTCTGTATCAATTTATTCAACAGAGAAAACCTTTCATGACCTAGTCTTCTATGACACAGTCATGCATCATCATCAACTGCCTTTAAGCAGTTCACCTCACCAACTTCCAGCGATTCAAAATCAGCAACATAAATATTCTTGTGCCTCTTGGCTATCAAAACCACTTCACCAGTTACTAGGCTAGTAACCGTGCATACTTTGGACAAGAATTCTACTTTATTTCCTTTATCACATATTTGAGAAAAACTCAACAGACTATATTTCAAACCATCTACATAGTACACATTCTCAATTGAGTGTTCAAGAGATCTTCCAACCCTTCCAAAACCGAGAATGTGCCCTTTTTTTCCATTGCCAAAGGATACATCTCCTCCTTGCAGGGCTTTCAGTGAAAGAAAATCCATGGTGTTTCCTGTCATGTGCTTTGAGCATCCACTGTCCATGATCCATTGTAGTCATGTTCCTGTCACGGGTCCCTGCACAAATAAATCAAGGGTTAGATTTAGGAACACAAATAAGTTTGGGTCCCTTGTAGTTAGGTAGTTAGGAAAAGGGTAAATGAGTGATCTTCTAGTCCATGCTGGCAAGAATCGATTTTTCTTGCTAGGACCTGTCCCTTCTTAGTAGTCCTCTTGTTAGCAAACATTTTATTTTTCTGAACAGACTGAACCCTGGTTGGGCAACTTTCCTTGAAGTGCCTGTTGTTCCCACAGTGGGTACAAAGCCAATTATCTGGGACAGTGACATACTTGATGTGAGGGTTGTAAGTAATTTTCTCCTTTTGGAACCCAATCCCCTGCATGTTTCCACTATTATTCAAGTACATGGCAGTAACATCATTTGGGGACTAGGTCCAGTTCAGTGATTTTCCTAGATCAAATTTTAATTTAACCATTTCAGCTTGAAGTTGCATGTTTTTCTCAAGTTCACAGCATAGGCTTGTTTTGACATCATTTAGCTCCTTTTCAAGCTTAATATGTTTCTCACTAGCTACCTCTTTCCCTTTTTCTATGCTTGGAGCCCCAGGTTCTAATTTGAGTGCCTCAATTGTTTCCTCTAGGTCTGTGATTACCACCAGAAGGTCATATCTTTCTTGCTCACCAGCATTAATCTTCTCAGCCAAACTGTTATTTTCATTGCTCATGTTCTCTACTATTTCCTTCAGGTCTACCACCACTACAGTCAGGTCATCTCTCTATTTTCTACACTGTTTATTTACAAGTTAGAGATTCCTTTTTTTCAAGATCACTTATGGTCTCTTTCAAGTCTACCACGCAAACAACCAGATCATCTCTAGATTGTTCAGTTTCTCCTAGCTCTATGGTCAAGGTATCCTTATCGTCAACTAAGTTGTAGTATATATTAATGAGAACATTTGCTAATGACATTAATTTTTTAGAAGGGTAGGACTTCAGATTTCTCTGGACATCCCTAAAGTTTACCCCATCGTTGTCATCCTATTCATCATCATCAGACTGGGCAATTAGAGCGAACAATGAATCATACTCATTGCCCTCATTATCTACATCATGGAGTTGTTCCCAGCTTCTAGTTCCTCTTCTGATTCACTAGAGGAATCTCCCCACGCAGCAAGAGCTTAATTCACAACATTGTATGCTGCACTTTTCATGCTGAATCGTTTATCAGGAACCTGGTTCCTCTTTGTTGTCTTGTTAGAGTTGTGCTTGTAAGGCTCCTGCTTTAGAAGTGGACAGTCCTTGATGAAGTGTCATGGCTTTCCACATTTGTGACACATATCATAGTTTCTTGGCTTGCTTGAACTGCCTTTTTTTGGTATACCACCAATGCTTCGAACCATATTTTGAAATCTCTTAGTGAGATAAGCCATGTCACTATATTCATCACTTGAGTCGTTGCTTTCATCTTTGAGAACCAGGTTCTTCTCCTTTTTTGGTTCTCTTCTCTCACTGTCTTTCTTTTTCTTCATCTCGTATATCTTCAGATTTTTAATCAACTCGTCCATTGTTAGAGTATGTAGATCTTTTTCTTCAATGATAGCATTCACCTTGCTTTCCCATGAACTAGGTAGGACACTTAGAATCTTCCATACCATCTTGTTTCTAGGAATTATTTCTCCTAGTGAGTGAAGCTCATTTATGATGGAGGTGAATCTAGTGTGCATGTCTTGTATAGACTCATCGTCCTTCATCTGGAACAACTCGTACTCAGTGGTAAGCATGTCGATCTTGGACTGCTTTACTTGAGTTGTTCCTTCATGAGCAGTCTACAAGTCTTCCCAAATCTCTTTTGCTGGTTGGCAAGCAGAGATCCTATTATACTCATCAGGTCTTATACCACATACCAAGATTTTCTTGGCACGGAAGTTCTTCTCCACAACCTTCCTGTCAATATCACTGAATTCCTTCTTGGTCTTGGGCACCATGATACCATCCTCTCCTACCTTTTTCATAGCGACATGTGGACCGTCACAAATGACATCCCATAGCTCAGAATCTTCAGCCATTATGAAGTCATGCATACAAGTCTTCCACCATCCGTAGTACTGACCATTGAATCTAGCAGGTCGGTATGTTGATTTTCCTTCTTCAAAGTTGGATGGAGCAGCCATTGGAGATCATTTCTAGGTGTTATCCTTTTAGAAAGAAACCGCTCTGATACCAATTGATAGTTTATATGAGTCCACCAATAGTAATGAGACCTGGTCCTTTACCAGTTCCCTCAGAGTTATAGATAGAGACAGTGAGTAAATAAGGCACATGATTTTTACGTGAAAATATCCCAACTTAAAGGGACAAAAACCACGACCTACACTGGTAGGATTTCAACTTCACTAACTTGTAATCTCAACTATTACAAGTCACTTTGTAATGACTCTCTTACAAAGACTTTAACATACTAACTTGTAATACTTATTACAAACCACTTTATCACTCACTAGTTACAAAGACTTTTGACTTATGACTACACTAGTCACAACAAAAACACAAGAGGTTTATGGTTTTGAGATTCCTAAACAGAGCTTCTAAGAAAGCGATATAGGATACAATAAAAGCAAAACACAAGATTACAATTCAACTAAGGACACATAAGAACACTTAGTGAAACTGGTCCATTTTAGTGGAGTTGTCTTCTTGTTCTTGACACACTTGAGCCTTCAATGCTGGAGCAGATCTTCAATGCTATGGAGAATGTAGTAAATGATCAAGTAAGATATTATATCCCTAGGGCATCCCAAGAATGATGCCCATGCTTAGTTGGTTCACTCTACAACCAATGGGAAGTGACTGTTGCACTGTTACTGCACTATAGCGTGCACAGTTGCAGGCAATCACTTTCTGTCACAGCTTTCCAACTGTAGAGTTGACTTGTACTTCTGCCAGGGCAATGTCAAGGGATTAGGTTCCTAAACTGGTTCTTGTAAGTTCAAGTAAGCACTGCCCAGATTTCTTGAGTCTATGCTAATTGATTGTTATGGTTGCACATCAAGTCCTTTATCTAGTTCTTGACATAAAGTTTGTTAGATCATCAAAACATAAGACTAACCCATCAGAGGTTAAAAGGTTCAAATAGATGGTTAATCAAACAAATGGGTAAGGCTTGTAATGTGGTTGCCAAGGAAACAGGATTACAGGCTCAAAGTAGTTAACTACGATGCATAACAATTAGGCGGTTAAAATATACATATCTGGCTCAACAAAGAAATGCCTATATCACTTCCAAGACTGAAAAAAACTACTATTTCGCTTTGCAAACACACAGGGCAAGTTATAGACATCAAATGCAATGCACAGAATAACAGACAAACCTCACACACACATGGCACATAACTCACTCAGGATTGGATTCATCAAGACACTCTAGCCAAAGCAGTTAAGCAAATTTAAAATCATACAATTTAAGGTACCTATACAAGAGTCAAAAACTGAGCCTAAGCGTCACAACCAAAGCACTATTCTCAAGGCATAACAAAGTCAAAAGATATTGCTTCAATTCAAAACACAACACAATGCTCCTCTTCCTAAAAAAAAAAATTAACTACACCCGGTTCAAACAAAACCCTTGGAAAAGAACCGCGGCACAAAGAAAAACCAAGGGGGAATTGCTACACTACCTAACAAAAGAAAATCTTTTTGTTTTTTTTTCTTTAGACTTAAATCCCTCAAGAAAATTGTATAATAGATCCATCGTCGAGAAAAGTCCAATCTTTTCTAAAAGAAAATCTTTTTATTTTTTTTCTTTAGACTTAAATCCCTTAAGAAGATTGTTTAATATATCCATCGTCGGAAAAAGTCCAATATTTTATATTTAAAAAAAATATTCAATTAAACTAACACAACTAAAATAACATAGAAAGTCACCCTGGCAATCTCCTCACCCCGCACTTAAAATTGTGCATTGTCCCCAATGCACACCCATACATACAAGAGGGTAAAAGAAACTCTCTAGTAGGCCAAAGGCCGAAGCACTAGCATCTCATGGGGTACTCAGACTTCTCCCAGGCCTGGTCCTTCGTGCGAGTACCTCAAACTTAGTTCCAACCATCTGGTTTGTTGTTGCATCCTTCCAATATCTTTGCTTTCCATACTCCTAGAAAAATCAAAAATCGACACTACAAAAATAACACAATTAAAAAAATATATTAAAAAAATAAAAGAAAGTGGTAATCTGGGTTGCCTCCCAACAAGTGCTTGATTAACGTCGCGGCACGACGCGAATCACTTTTTTCCTCCACTTTGAACTTATGAATTGGACCCCAAGTTTTGATTCTACTCTATAATCATGCTCCTGGGGTGGTAGAACGAATCTGACTTGCCCAATAAAATAATGTAGTATTATGCACTTCTTGGCCTTTGGATGAGATGTGTATTCCCGACTTTCTGGCACGAAGAATTCTAGAATGTAGGCATCTTGTTCCTTACTCCTTGACTCCTCAAGTGGCTCGGACGATTCTATTTTCATATCATCATCCATACACAATGTGGAAAAATGCTTAGAGTGTGGACCAATGCGCTCAACTACATAACCATTGCGATTTCAACACCCTTAACACTAATGACACTAGAGTCAACTAAATATTATCCTCAATATCCTTGGTTGACTCTAGTATCTCTTCTACGACATCGTCATCCTCAAAATCTAGTTCGATTGATTGTTGGTGTTCTACTCTGGACTTCTCCTCTAGCTCATCCTCGTATTTTTTTAAATCCTCCAATATAATGGCAATTTCTGCCGCCAATTCATACTCAAATTGGCTACTATCCACAATGTCAACTTGTTGCGCTTTACAAGGTTCAATTACTTTATTCGCTTGAGCCTCCAAGTTGTGAATGGTTGCTTCTTGACTTTGTACCCGCATTTGTATCTCATCATATTGTTCCATGAGGTACTTTAGCCTATCCTCAATCTCTTTCAGGTCCTCATACTTGGGTTCTTTACTATTAACTTCACAAGAAAAAGAAGAACCATCAAAGTAAGGGGTTGGGGAAGATAAGAAACATAAGCACAACCATGAAATTGACCATCTTGACCACCACATATATCACACACATTCCACACATAAGATTGAGTTGGTTCACATAACTCACTCTCGGGAATATTTTGATAATTTCTTCCTGGGTGGTTTCCTCCATAATATGCATAACGAGGATAAAAAGTAGAATTACCAACATCAAAACTCTCATAATTCCAAGAAGCCATATCTCTCAGATCAAAAATAAAAAAATAAAAAATAAAAAATAAATAAATAATCAAATACAAGAAAATAAAATGAAAGTTCAAACTTGCAACCTAGAAATATGTACACCTACAACTACACCGTTAGTTCCTCGGCAATGGCGCCAAAATTTGATCACGCCCAACTATGCCTTATAAAAAGGACTAAACGGTCGTTGCAAATATAATCCGGTTTACAAGTCCGGAGTTGAATCCCACAGAGAACTAAGACTTAGCTACAGTTGTTCACTGTCACCAAGAATACAAAATTGAACAATTCTTAACTTATAAATATTAAGATTCTTGTGTTTAACTAACTAACTAACAAATTAAAATAGTAAATTAACACTAAAGATACTACGGGTTGTAGAAAAGATTAAGGAGGTCTAGAGTTATGATTTCCCCAATTGTCGGAACCTTCCCGCTATGTCTTCTATAATTTCGCCTAAGTATTCTCTACTGATCATGAGCGCTCTGCGTGTTGTAATTCTGTCCCGAGTAACTACCACAATTTACTAGACATATTCTCCCGAATTACGCTAGCTGGCATTAAGTACGGCTCACTTAGATTGCATCCAAGGTTTCGTTGTCCCTAATCACACCTTTAAACCCTTCGTTATTGATCCCTCATATATGTCGGGAGTGATGTTGTTCAACAACTACCTAAATATGGACTCTCTCCCGAGTAATACATACTAAACCAACCACAGTATAAATGTAGTTGAACAAGTAGAAAAATCCAATGGCTCAATTATATAAAAGCATAACAAGAATTTATCCTACAAAAGGTTCCATCAAACCCCTAGATAACAAATTAGCTATTCATAATAGTATGTAAAATTACAATACTAAAGTCATAACCAACAATGAAAAATTGGAAGAGGAAGGAAAAACTCGTTGAAGAATTCTCCGCCTTGTTCCTAATGTGTCTTTGCCTCCTTAGGTCGAATTTTTGTCAAAAGTATGTCCAACCTCCTCAAAATACCGTTTTTCCATGTATATATACCAAGTACAATCGGGACCAAACAATTATACCTTCTCTTACGCGAAAAGGGATACTTTTTTTCAGGTTTGGAGCTCGCGGTCGCGGTCAACCGCGGTCAGGACGCGGTATTTTACCAATATACTGCTTCAGTCCGCATTCAGGTTTGCAGTCGCGGTTTCGACCGAGTTTTTCACCCTATTCAGTTTGGAATTTGGAAAAACATACAAATTGAAAGTTGTATCCCTTTGAGTTAGCTTTCCAACCATATATTATATAGCCCAAAAGAAGTTGGAGCAAAAGGTTATGTCCATTTTACTAGACAGTGCGCAATATACCTACTGAGTCTTCGTTTGTTCTTAACTATAAAATTTGACCCCTGAACACGATCCCAGATTAATTTCTTGGGCTTTTACTCAGACTTCAAAGATCCAAATCACTTGAATTCATCCCATAACATCTATATAGCTCGAAATCACTCCTACAAGGCATAAAACACACAATTAGTGCAAACACTAGTTTTGTGTGTTGGGACTCCGTTCCCGTGAATGACTCTTTCTGTAGCGACTACTAGTGCCTTATGACTTGTGTGGGCAGGTAGTTCGAGATTCGGAAGTGATTTGTCCATATCAGGAACACTTGGTTCCTGAAGGCTAGCCTATTTGGCTAATTTTGGTTCCAAGCAGCATTTTGAGCAAATGACCTCGGAATCGAGTTCTGACAGATCCATCAGCTCCGGATGATGATTTCAAACCTTGGGAGTGTGTTCGCCTCGGGTTTCTGATGACCCGGAAGTATTTCGTCACATGAATTGGAATTCAGGATTTTATGTGATTTGGAATTCAGCCTGGAATTTGACCTCGTGATATCATGGTCCGAATGGAATTCCGGAACTGGCAGTAGTTTCGTCTAGTCATTTATGACTTGTCCGCAAAATTTGCGGTCATTCCGAAGTATAGACCTGTTCGGCGTATTGTTGAGCCATTTAAATTTTTCTTGAAATCCTAAGTTTGATCTAAGGGGTTTTGGAGAGTGATTCTTGGTTTGAATGATGTTTTTAGTGTTCTGAGAGCTCGATCAAGTCCGTCAAGTGATATGGGACTTGTGGATATAATTTGCCGAGGGCTCGGGTGGGCCCAGGGGTCTCCCGGACCCCGACCGGGGTCAAAAACCAGCAATTGAATTGCTGGTGGGAATTTACTGGTGTGACCGCACCTGCGGTCCATGAGCCACAGGCGCGAGGTTCGCACCAGCGGAACTCCTCTCGCAGGTGCGGCTCCTTCCGCAGGGGCGGCCTTCTCTTCGCAGGCGCGGCTCCGCAGGAGCGGACAAAGGCCCACAGGCGCGACCTTCCCCAGGGGCCCAGGCCATCGCAGGAGCGGCCTATTCTCCGCAGGCGCGGACAATTGTCCGCAGAAGCGAAAAATCCCCCAGTGCCCAGGCCAATTTCCGCAGGCACGACCCAATTTCCGCAGGTGCGAGTCCGCACCTGTGATCCAAAAGTCGCAGGTGCGGAAACTGCTGGGCAGTTCCATTTAAAAGGCCAAGTCGTGAATTCATTCCTAAAATCACATGTCTTCCATTTTTGACGACCCCAAGAGCTCCATAACGGGTATTTTGGCCTAGGAACTCAGGTAAGTGAATTCTT
>ML245103.1:1010-35234 GCA_005239495.1 Nicotiana undulata
GACATAACCTTTCCCATATCCCCTATACATATATATACATACATATATACGCGTATATAATGCCGTTTGGATATACATACATATATACGCGTATATAACGCCGTTTGAATCATATTTCAGCCACTGTGGGCAACATCATCATCATATACCAGCTGATCAGGTGGTGGTGCGTATATAACGCCTTAACCTTTTCCCATATCCCATATACATATATTTACATATATACGCGTGTGTAACGCCATCTGGTCATGGGTCAATGCACATGTATGAAATGCGTGAAAAGTACGTAATAATCTCAATATTCCTTCCGGATAAACTTTTCCAACTGCATATTATTCTGAGACCCACGAACAGAAAATAATAAGAATTCTCATGGGGAATCAAGAATATAGACACCCCTACTATTTCTATGAATAGAGTAATTTATAGAAACTGTGTATTTGCTCGTTTCTTCAGTATAATTTGGACCATGCCAAAAGAAAGAAGGGATAGCCTTAACATACCTGGAGTAGGGAAAACTCCGTATAATATTCCCTTGAAAACCTTCGTGGATTGAACTTAGAACCCCAAAAATCAGATTAAGCTTCTGCTTCTTGAAACTATTAAGCGATTTAGCTTCTGTTTTTTTTTCTTTTTGAAATTCTTGAATGAACTTTAGCTTCTGCTTCAGGCTTCTTCTCCTTGAAGCCTTTGAACTAGGAAAGGTTATATTTCTTGTTATGGATTTTGGACGTTCTTGGTTCTGTTTTGCCAAGATGAATGGAATAAGACCAATTCTCGTATTAGATTCAAGTAATTCCTAGATAGCCACCTAGGACTTTTATGACTAGTTAGTCATTTTCTTTATTTGTGGCTTCTTGCCACGTTTTGGAGGGATAATTTATAAATTTTTATCTACTTATTAGTTAACTGGGTAATGTTTCGTTATTCGGTAATTTACCAACTACCCGTATAATTAAATATTATCTCAAATTACCTAAAAATACCTATAATATACTTTATATATCATATTATCACGGCTATATGATACCTTGTATGGTTCTAGTCCATAATATCGGGTAGTTTAGCTCGGGCCCTATTTTATCCCAAAATGCCAACCTTCGACAAAAATTCGTTTTCTTCGATTTTACTTACCCTCTTACCTTCACGAATTTATTCATCACTTGTGAAATAGCATAATCCTCATGATCTCCAAATAATGTTTTACTTGGACTGATGTCAATTACCTTATGACAAATTCACTGTACAGTACTTCAGGGTGCAGCATCGCCGTAGCTTAATACCGCGAAGCGTAACATCGCCGCAATATATATTGCTGCACAGCATACCATCGACGTAATATTGCGGGGCGTAACAGTAAGTGTGGTAAACAGGAGAAGGCTGTGAATACCTGGGTGAAGTGGGTTGATATGTAGGTGGGGGAGTTGATTGATATGTTGGTGGTGGTGATTGGTATGAGGACGAGGGTGCTTGGTAGTTTTGTGTTGGCTGATATGTAAGTGGAGGTGTCAGGTAGGTTTTATGTTTAAGTGGAGACTTGGTTCTCTATGCAACCATCACGACTGGCACATCCCTTTTCTTAGACACACCACCGGACTGTAGGGCCTTGTATGTAGCTTGTAATGCCTCAAAGTTAGTGACCATACCACTTTTGATTCCTTCTTAGATCCTCTCACCTAATTTGAATATCGGAGAACTTATGGTTCTCAATCACCATCGAACTCTCATAGTACTACGGATCTTGAGCTCGGACGAAGAACTTATTCATCTGTTCCTTGTCTAAGGCGGGCCTGACCTTAGCAGCTTCTGATCTCCCGCGAGTAGCATACTTGCGAGATGTTTATGTGGGCTTCTTCTTCAGATTCTGGATGTAGAACACATCTGGTGCGTTCTCTGTATTAAACCTGAACCTATACATGAAGTCGGACGCCATGCTTACCCAATTCGACCATTTCCCGGGGTCTTGGCTGATGTACCAAGACAGTGCATCTCCTATCAAGCTTCTCATGACCAACTTCATGTGAATCTTTTCGTCTTTCCTGACTCCAACCATCTTGTCACAGTAGGTCCTCAGATTGACCCGTGGATCACCTGTACCATCAAACATTTCAAACTTAAGAGGTTTGTACCCCTCGGGCAGTTCGACATAGGGTTGTATGCAAAGGTCTTCATAATTTAGCCCCTCGACTCTTTTGCTAGCCTCAACGCCTTGAACCCGGCTGGTTAGCTTCTTATGTTCCTCTGCCAAATTCCTGATAAGCAAATCCTTCTCACCAGACTCAGGTGTGCATGAGATACGTTGGGTGGAGTGTGGCAGAGTATCCACATAGATGGGGTTATTGTGGTGGCCTGGTGCATGGGTGTAGAGGTGGTCATTTGTGGAGTTCTGAGGTTCTTGGATGAGTAGCGGAGCATTCCTTGGAGTATGACAGGTATTGCATTGTGTTGGGAGGGTTTGATTCTTTGGTGGAGTAGTGTGATGATGAGTTGTAGGATGATTTTGCTGCTTTGGGACATTTTGAGGAGGTGTAGGATTCTGGATGTTGGGGAGGTTGACATCTGAGACACTGAGGGTAATTGATAAGTTTTCCAGATTTCGAACTTGATCAAGCTCGTCTTGGAATTTTAGTAACTTCTGTTCTAGTTGTGACATAGTCTCATTCTGGACCCGAATACCCTGGTCGTCAGTGGCCTCTACCCGTTCAATCGTGTTCTCTTTCCTGATATTTCCTGAATCTTCCATTTTCTTCATGTCTTTGCCTTTGGGAGGACTAGGATGAGGAGAGGGTGGAGGGCCCCTGAATCTTGTGAGGTAGGATGATGACGCCAGAGTGCACGAACCAACCTTTGGGGAGGAGAATAATAAAAAGAAAGAAAACAAAACAAAAACAAAAGGTAACCAAGTCAGTGAGGATTATGAAAAGTATTGCAGTATTTAAACACATAGTGCGAGAATATAAAGCGTGTCCTAATCTGGGAACCTCGTTGTGCCCGAGGTAGGCCTAGCGACAAATTAATTTGGAGAACTTTAAATTCTAAAATGTCTCATTTCATTAATGTAAAAATAAACTAATCCCAAAACGACATTAGATATGCAAGAAAAATAGAATCACTAATGGCCATTGGCCTTATTACATTGATAAAGCGAAAAAGGAAATTCTATCTACTTGGTCCCAAAAGGACCTTCCCCAGATTCGGCGTCTTTGATTCCCTCAAACAGATTCAGAATCTTTGGATGGATGTTGGTAACCATTCCAAATCTGGGGACTTCGTGCCTCATATTCTGCAAGACAAAACAGTTAACCCCCACCAGACTCGACTATTTATACACTTATGATCAACATGCAAGCATTTAGTTCTCCAAATAAATGCACAGAACGTGATGGCGTCCGTTGGGATTATGAAAACCCGGTGGACTTTGGAAAAGGTTGTCTTAAAGGCCATTGTGCGGACAACACAATAGCCTAGCTAGGTTTGACCATGATGCATGCAACAGTATAACGGAGTAGGGTTTCTATGGGGTTTCAGACCGGTACCCTTGAGCGGACAACTCAAGGGGGAAAGGGACGGAACCGTCGACTACACCACTGATCGACTAGTTTTACCTCAAATAATCCTTTCCGAATTTAGGGGTGATAAAAATAGGAAGGGTGTAACCACTCATCAAACATTGCTATAGGATTTGTTTTGGCACGAATGGAGTATGATGTTGAATCATGATTATGCAATAAACAGTAAAACATGTAGTCATGTATTTGCACGTTATGAAAGTGGTAAATACAACAGTTATAATTAAAAAAAGCGACTATAAAGGAAAGAGAAACAAGAAAACGTGTCAGTTCGCTTTTTAAAGAAAATTAAATGCTTGAAGGAAATAGACAAGTAACTGCACATAAAGGGAAAAAAGGGAGAGGTACAAATCCACAGAGAAGTTTGAGATGGTAAAAGCCTAAAGTCCCCAGCAGAGTCGCCATGCTGTCGCGCCCCCTTTTTTCCAAAACTCCCTTCGGGGTCGGTCAAGGGTGTTTGACATTGTTGGGACAACTCGTTTCCTTTTGGGAAATGGGGGTTTGCAAGTTTTGGAAGAGTCGCCACCTAACGAGTTTAAGGTGCGTTAGGGCACCTATTTGGGGGTTCATTTACACGCAGGTTTGATAACCAGAGATAGGGCAAGGGCTTGAAGTTATTCCCGGCCAAACAACTTTTGTGAATTTGTACAAGTAGAAAATAAGCAATTAATGTTTAAAATAAGTAAAAGGTTTTGAAAAGATTCGTAGTCTAAGCACACATGTGCTACTAAGTTTGAAAATATTTAATGGGCAAGTAGGATTTTGAAAAGAATTACATTCTAAACATGGATGGGGGATGTCCTAGGTTATTTGTAATATTGATCACATCAATGCAATACCCGGTATGTCACTCCTCAACGAGGGGCTACACGTGGTTTTAGCGCACGGGTCATCATATCCATATCTACTCTTCCCACCCCGTAAATTTAATTAAAATGCGTGTTGGTCAACGATCGCTATTGCATGCTGCTACCCGCCCCTTCTTAATAGCCCTGGAGGCGTTTAGGACTTCTATCCTATGAGGGAGGTTCTAGGCAGACCCTCAGGTTTAAAGGTAAAAATACTAGGCGACAAACAAGAACACATAGGACTGCAATTAGGGGGATAAACATACAAACAAAGAAAGGCCCAAGTATACCTCCACAAACAATGCAAAGAGGCAGCATGACTCAAATACAGTTAAGGTCCAGCATTTAATTCAGAATCCTAAAGTATTGTATCTAGGTGATTTTAAAATAACAAAGAAGCATATTTGTTTCATAACTCATAGAGGGAGTCCTAATCAGTTTTGTCTACTGATTTTAAACCTGTTGATAGTTAAGAAGTACATATAAAGAAGCGGATTTCCAGGTTTTTAACAAATTTAGTACCTAAGGCGTGCCTAGGTGTAAGGCAATGCCCCAGTTATCAGAGTTATTTATAGAAGCTGTTTGAATAATATTACTAAACACGCTGTCAAAAATGTCCAGAATTCGGGAATTGTTACCAGCTGTGTGAATCTGTTTTTATCAATAATTAAACTAGAGATGCCTAAGCGGATATGAATGCAATCCTAAAGGCATGGCATCTAATGCATAGAGAATGCAGAATGATGTATATGCAGGACCTAAGCAGGATTTTCTAAATGCATAAAGTTACAATGTTTGAACATGCTTTCAGAATATGCAACACGTATGATGATGATTTGTTTATTAGCGTTGCATTATCCTAAGGTAGGATTTCTAAGTGTACATGATAGCGTATAACATGATGGTGAAGTACTAGTTATTAGCATGTTTTAACATAGAATTTTATAAGTGATATAAGGATGCATATGCTGAAACAGTAAACATGGGACCTAAGATGCCATGATTTTCTAATGCATGTATTTAATATATGAGTACTACACAGGATTTCTATTGCACATATAGAAAGTAAAGCCTAGAGCATGATTTCTACCCTTTTAGCATGCATAGTACCCATCCCTTTTCACTATCCATCCCCAAAGAGTTTTTACAATAATTATTACAACCATTTGCACAAATTACATAATTGAAATGAGAAAAAGAAGAAGTTATACAATAGGGAGCCTACTGATAGTCCCAGAATCTCCAGACTATCTCAATGCCATTGGTTCACAGCCTTTCACATGATCCAGGTGTGTCAAAGTTCCCAAAGGATCTCAAGGGACCCCGGGCAGTGCTCACACCCAGATTCATAACCAAACTTGAGTAAGTGCAGTGTGGAAGAGCCAACTTTAATGTGTCAAAATTCAGAGGGAGCTCATAGGGGTCCCAAAGCAGTCACACATTAAAGGGGCAGAACCTAGACTTCTAAGAGTATATGTGAGAGTGCTTGACATAGTTTTGAAAGAATTGATTTGAAAACAGTTTGAAAATGATCAGTCTGAAATCAGTTTTTTTAAAGAACAACAGAAGAGTTAACTCTTTGTGAAAACAGTTTGGGAGAAAAGAAATAGGACAGTCAATAGCTCAAGACCAGAACAACATGCATAGTTCAAGAAACAGACACAAACAGGGAAAGGGGTATTGGGGACAAGTAAGTCACACAATAGGAACAGATCTGCACACAAGTGAACACCAAGGAAGTATTAAAATACTACATGATTATAGTTATAATAATAGTCTATCACAAAGTGTTTATGCCAGGAATTTAGCAGATTCAAATTGAGGGATGCCCAAGAGGGGGTGCATGACAAATAGAGTAATTCATAGGTTTAGGGGAATGGGTTCAGGATCACATAGCAACTAAGTGTCATAAATACATGCTTATAATGTTAGGAATCAGGGGTAAGGAAGAATTGTAGTGGAACATGTAAGAGAGAGCAACAAACATGCCGAACTAGAGGGTAAAAGGGGAAAGCACATAGACAAACAGACATGCTAATTGCAGGGTAGCCAACAGAACAAAAAGTAGAAACATAGTAGAAATAAGAGGAATCGCAATACAAATAGAAACATATTGTTTTGGATGCTGTAAACTTAAACTGAAAACATACCACTTGAATGAAAGAATGAGTGCAAAGTGGAGAGTAGTAAAGTGAAGAGAAGTAAAGCAGTAGTTAGTAGAGCAATAGAACAGTAGAGCAGTAGCAGTAGAGCAATAGAGCAATAGGGCAGTGTAAGTACTCAGTCTTGGCTTTCAGCCGACTGAGAAGCAAGTAAACAGTAAGAGAAACAAGAGAGTATGTGTGTGTGTATAGAAGAGAGCTTAGAACAGTGTATTTTTCTTGTGTGTGTTCGTGTACTATGCTAAAGAGAGAGTAGAGTACTTATAGTTTTGAAAACGGGTAGAGAAATAAGGTAAAGAGTAATAGTTTAACATAGTTATAGAAACAATACCAAATCAGAATCAATCAAAGGCCTAGACTCCCTTTAATTAGAGAGTCATAGTTCAAATGGCATAATCAGAGTTACATAAGGAAAGAATCAACTATGAGACTGATTTTACCCTATTAGGAGTAGTAAAAGCATGNAGAGTCATAGTTCAAATGCATAATCAGAGTTAAATAAGGAAAGAATCAACTATGAGACTGATTTTACCCTATTAGGAGTAGTAAAAGCATGTAGCGTGTAATAAAGACCAAATACAGAATATCCCAAGTAAGGAAAGTATATGTTAAATAATTGAAAGCATATTTGTGCACATAAATAAGGTATAGTATAACCTTAATTATTGAAAGTAGTCAAAAGAATCACAAATGAGACTGAAAATCACAGGGAGTCAGTTCTAACTAAGGAAAGTATCACACAAATAAGGAAGTAATTCGAAAATCAGTAAAGGACTCTAAGGAAAAATACACAAAATCATAAATTCAAGGAAAAACATCACATCTTTACGAAGAAATGCACAGAATTAGTAGAGTATTAGGTAAACAATCGCTAAACGAATAGTCAAACTTACTAAACAATAAATAGCACGAAAATCAAAGAAACCCTAAGCAAATAACATAGAAACAGTAGAAGATCGAAAACCTTAACAACAAATTAAAGCGAGAATTACAAAGAATACATAGATAGTTTCATAAGAAACAAACACACATGAACATATAATAAAAAACAACCTAGAAAATTAGGGCTTTTTAGCATAATAACTCAAATAACAAGAAAAGCATAAGAGAATTGTTTAAACACAGTAGAAATCACTAAGAATCAGAAGAAGAACCATTTTTGAAAAGGGTCAAGAAACCCTAATTTGAAAGTGAGAAAATCGTTTGAAAAACAAAGAGCTTTTTTAGGAAAACATATGAAAACATTAAAAGACACATAGATCCGTCACAGATCTAAAAAGATCGGAGGATTTAAAGCTAGGGTTTCAAGAGAAAACCCAGAAAGGAGAAGAAAACTTAAATATTACCGGCGTTTGGCCAGAAAATGCAAGGATCTTACTCGAACGACCATAGGAGGCCGGAAAATATGGCATGAGACCGGATATGGGAGTGAACAGCCTCAGGGTCGCTTGAGAGCCTCCACCAATGACACAGGTGTGAAAGATGGAGCCATAAGGTCGAAGAGAGGTGGAAACTTCATGGTTCACGGCGAGGAGGTGGCCAGAGAGGGGAGAGACAGAGCTCAAGGGACGAAGGTTATAGAGAGAGGTGAGAGGTTTCAAATAGAGAGACGGTTGAGTGTTACGAGTAAAGGGGGGAAATGAAACGGGGGGGGGGGGGGGGGGATTTTTTGGGTATAATTTGGGAAAATTTTTTTTGGGGNTCTTTAGGAATTAATATGGTAAGTATTTATCTGGGCCGTTGATTTGAATTAATCAACGGCTCAGATCAAAGGGGAATTGGGACGGGTAGGATTTGAAGACTGGGCTGGGTAGTTGGGATGGTTAAATGGGTTAAGGGGTCCAGATTAATTAGGCTATAATTAAAATTAAAAGTGGCTAAATGTTAAAAACCCATTAAAAATAGATAAATAATTTATAAAAATGGCTAATAATTTTAAAAATGAAATTGATGCTAAATAGACTAAATTAAGTTGATTAATCAGTATTAAGAATATAAAGTGACTAACTATTGAGTAAAAATAGCACAAAATATATAATTAGGCTATAATTGCAAAGTTATTGCAATTATAGCCAAATAATATCAATTTGGCTAATTTGTGAAAAAATTTAATCTTAATAGGACCCAAAAATGATATATTAAACCATGAAATATTTTGAAATCATTTGTAATGCAAATTATAATTAATAATTAGAGATAAAAATACTGGATAAATTAGAGTAAATTAATAAAACTGTGGGAAAATTATATAAAAATACCAATTGTTATAAAAACTGATTTTTAAGGTATATATGCAAATAAAAGAATAATTTGAGGAAAAATTGGGTATCAAACACTGCCCTCTTTTCCCGGAAAGGATGAAAGAGTTGTCGGGTAAAGATATGATGGCCAATTTTGACCGAGCGAAACGGTTTGAAGAGATTTGGGTTGCACCCTGGCTTCTGAGTTGCCTACATATCCCTGGTTTTACAAGAATCAGGTTGTATGTAGTTCAGGAGTGATCGGCGAAGTATACCGATGAAGTTATTACAAGAATGGACACAACATATAGGGTTGGATGAATACACGATTTATCGGAATGGTTAGGAAAACTGGAGTGGGACTGCTCTTGCTAGAATAGTCGTTGCTTGCCGGATTACCTGCAAATAAGTAATACAAGCATACATTGTGCGTAAATTTAAACATGATGCAAGTTCCCGTCGGACCATGAATGTTGTCTTCGTACTTTTAAGGATGACGTCCTCAGACCATGATGTCCTGGGCCATGAGTCGTTTGATATAGGATTCGCAGGCAATGAAATGATGTTCTCGGGCCATTAGGATGGTGCCTCCGAACGATAACGCCTTTGAATAATGATATGCAAAATTGAGAGAGATCCTCAGGCCATGACATGGTGTTCTCGGACTATGAAGATGGTGTCTCCGAACGATGACGACTTTGGACAGGTTGGCGATATTTCAGCCATGAAAAAATGCAGTAATATGATGCAGACAAGACAGAGCTTAGTCTTGCGAATTGAAGGGCAGAGCTTAGCCCGTAAGAAAAGAAAAATAAATAGTGCTTGAGACAGCGTTTATTCTCGATGAAAAAAGTAAATTTGAGGCAGAGCTTAGCCTCGGAAGACAGAAAGGTAGCCTTATGCAGATGCAGATGGAGATAGAGCTTAGTCTCGGAAGGCAAAAAGGTAGCCTTATGCAAGTGGAAGTAGAGCTTAACCTTATGCGGATGCAGATGGAGACAGAGCTTAGTCTCGGAAGGCAGAATGGTAGCCTTATGCAAGTGGAAGGCAGAAAGGTAGCCTTATGCAGATGGAGGTAGAACTTACCCTCGGAAGGCAGAAAGTTAGCCTTATGCAGATGGAGATGGAGGTAGAGCTTAACCTCGGAAGGCGGAAAGGTAGCCTTATGCAGATGGAAGGCAGAATGGTAGCCTTATGCAAGTGGAAGGCAGAAAGGTAGCCTTATGCAGATGGAGGTAGAACTTACCCTCGGAAGGCAGAAAGTTAGCCTTATGCAGATGGAGATGGAGGTAGAGCTTAACCTCGGAAGGCGGAAAGGTAGCCTTATGCAGATGGAAGGCAGAATGGTAGCCTTATGCAAATGCAGATGGCGACAGAGCTTAGTCTCAAAAGGCAGAATGGTAGCCTTATGCAAGTGGAAGGCAGAATGGAAGCCTTATGCAGGATTAAATAAATGACAATAGAAATTTTTAGCTAGTAATAAAATGCAGTATTGTGACCGTTGTGATCATGAAGCATCGTTTCTTTGTGCTGATAATAAATGTCGGTGAGTGCGGCGGTTTTGAGAATCGTATCTTTGAATAATGTCTGTCCTTTAAGCGGACAGTAAATTTTGGCTTTTCCCGTCTTTGTGCCTGCATCCAAAGAAAAATCGTGAGTTCTGTAAATGGGGGAGGTTTGTTGGTATCCCCGCTGGCTTCGCCTGATTTGTCCGTCTCGATCTGATGATACTGTTCATATCACTGGGGTAGCACTCGCTAAAAAAAGCTATTTTCAAGAGTAAGCATGCATGATTTTGTAAAGATATAATATAAACATATAATTTAAAATAGTTTTAGATGAACCGACGACCATGACACGGTTCAAGACATTGCAACCTCTCATGCTACGGAATTTTGAGGGTCCTCCTCAAAAATCTACCCCAGTTTGATGTGTTGATGCTTCTGACTGTTGCTCTTGCGGCGATCGACTGAACTTACTTCGGAATTTTGAGGGTCCTCCTCAAAATTCTACCCCAGTTTCCAATTGCGGGGAAAATGAAATTTTTATTGAATTGTGACTGAACCCATAGGACTGCCTACGTATCCCCTCTTAAATGGGAATCAGGTCAGGCGTAGTGCAATTTACATCATTGATAAAAGCATAAAGGATTACACATAATAGCGTTTGACTGCATATGAATTGATTGGATTTGGCCAGACTTCTTCGTCCATTTCTGCAAGTATAAGTGCTCCTCCTGTCAATACTCGGTGAACCATATACGGACCTTGCCAGTTGGGAGAGAATTTACCTTTGGCTTCATCTTGATGTGGAAAAATCTTCTTTAACACCAGCTGCCCTGGTGTAAACTGTCTTGGTTTGACCCTTTTGTTGAAAGCTCGGGTCATTCTGTTCTGATAAAGTTGCCCATGACATACTGCATTTATCCTTTTTTCGTCTATGAGGGCTAGTTGCTCATAACAGCTCTTTACCCACTCTGCATCACTAAGCTCATCTTCTTGTATGATTCTTAAGGAAGGAATTTCTACCACAACGGGAATGATAACTTCTGTATCATAAACTAGCATATAAGGGGTTGCCCCAATTGATGTGCGGACTGTGGTGCGGTATCCCAGTAGGGCAAAGAATAACTTCTCATGCCATTGCTTGTGCTTTTCTATCATTTTCCTCAATATCTTCTTGATATTCTTATTGACGGCTTCTACAGCTCCATTCATCTGAGATCGGTAGGCTGTGGAATTCTTGTGTTTGATTTTGAAGGTCTCACACATAGCCTTCATCATGTCACTGTTGAGATTGGAACCATTGTCGATGATTATTGATTCTGGAACTCCGAATCGACAAACAATGGGGTCGCGGACAAAGTCTGCCATGACTTTCTTAGTTACTGCTTTATAGGATACTGCTTCGACCCATTTAGTGAAATAATCAATTGCTATCAAGATGAGCTTGTGTCCATTGGAGGCGATATGCTCGATCGGTCCAATGATGTACATTCCCCAAGCGGCGAACGGCCATGGTGAGCTTGTTTCATTGAGCTCGTTTGGAGGTACCTTTATCATATCCGCATGTACCTGGCATGGATAGCATTTCCGGACATACTAGATGCAGTTCGTTTCCATGGTCATCCAGTAATAACCTGTTTTTAGTATCTTCTTGGCCAGAACAAAACCGTTTATATGTGGGCCGCAAGTCCCAGCATGTATCTCTTCAAGTAGCTTGGAGTCTTCCTTTTCATCGACACATCTCAATAATCCCAAATCAGGAGTCCTCCTATACAGGATTCCTCTGTTGTGAAAGAAATTGTTAGACAACCTCCGGAGCGTGCGTTTCTGAGTATGATTTGCAAGCTCTGGGTACTCTCCTTTTGCCATGTATTCCTTGATATCATGAAACCAAGGCTTTCTGTCTGCTTCTTCTTCAATATGGGCACATTAGGCTGGTTGGTTATGGATCTGGATGTTGTATCATAGATGATAGAGTGGCCAATGCATCGGCGAACGCGTTTTGAATTCTGGGGACGTACCAAAATTCTATCTTCGTGAACCTCTTTCTCAATTCCTACACATGGTGCAGATACGGCAGTATCTTGGAATTCTTAGTAGCCCATTCTCCTTGTACTTGGTGTATAAGCAAGTCTGAGTCACCAATTACTAACAGTTTTTAGACATTCATGTCAATGGCCATATTGAGCCCTAAGATGCAGGCTTCATATTCCAACATATTGTTGGTGCGGGGGAATATGAGTTTAGTAGATACCGGATAATATTGACCATTTTCCGATACCAGGACAGCTCCAATGTCGGCTCCTTTAAAATTTGCTGCTCCATCAAAAAACATTCTCTAACCATCATAGGATTCTGCAATGTCTTCTCCTACGAATGATACTTCTTCATCGGGAAAATACGTTTTCAGGGGTTCGTATTCTCCTTCCACAGGATTCTCGGCAAGATGATCTTCCAATGCTTGTCCCTTGACTGCTTTTTGAGTCACATAAACAATGTCGAACTCGCTCAACAGGATTTGCCACTTGGCCAGCTTGCTAGTGGGCATGGGTTTCTGAAAGATATATTTCAAGGGATCCATCCTCGATATGAGATATGTTGTGTATGCGCAGAAGTAGTGCCTCAAATTCTGGTCTACCCAAGTTAGAGCACAGCAGGTACATTCCAATAGAGAATATTGAGCTTTGTACGGAGTGAACTTCTTACTCAGATAATAAATGGCCTGTTCTTTTCTCCCTGTTTCGTTGTGCTGTCCCAGAACGCAGCCGAAAGCTCCATCTAACACTGCAAGGTAGAGTAGCAAAGGTCTACCTGGCTCAGGTGGTACCAATACTGGCGATGTTGACAAGTACTCCTTAATTCTGTCGAAGGCCCTTTGACAATCATCGGTCCGTTTGTTCGCGACATCCTTCTTCAGTATCTTGAAGATCGGCTCACATATAACTGTAGAATGTGTTATGAATCGGCTGATGTAGTTAAGGCATCCCAGGAAACTCATCACATCTTTCTTGTTCCTTGTCGGTGGTAACTCTTGGATGGCTTTGACCTTTGAGGGATCCAATTCTATCCCTCGACGACTGACAATGAACCCGAGCAATTTCCCAGCAGGAACCCCGAATGCACACTTTGCGGGGTTTGGTTTTAGGTTGTATTTCCGCAACCTATTGAAGAACTTCCTCAAATCTTCTATGTGGTCGGAATCTTTCTTAGACTTGATAATAACATCGTCCACATATACCTCCATCTCCTTGTGCATCATATCCTGGAAGATAATGGTCATAGCTCTCATATAGGTGGCCCCAGCATTCTTCAGGCCGAACGACATCATCTTATAGTTGTATACTCCCCATGGCGTAATGAAAGCCATTTTATCATCATCTTAATCATCCATCCAGATCTGATGGTAACCGGCGAAGCAATCCACGAATGACTATAATTCTTGTTTGGCGCAATTGTCAATCAAGATGTGTATATTTGGTAAAGGGAAATCGTCTTTCGGACTGGCCCGGTTGAGATCCCGGTAGTCGACACAGTCTCTGACCTTTCCATCCTTCTTTGGCACTGGCACAATATTATCTAACTATGTCGGATACTCCACTACCCTGAGTACTTTAGCGTTGATCTGCTTGGTGACTTCTTCCTTGATTTTCAAACTCATGTCAGGTTTGAATTTTGTGAGCTTTTGCTTGACTGGCGGACACATTGGATCAGTTGGTAGTTTGTGAGCAACAATGGACGTACTCAGGCCAGTCATGTCACCGTACGACCATGGGAATATATCCTCGTACTCCTTTAGAAATTCGGTGTATTCTTTTTTCTCTGACGGGGACAAGTGAATGTTGATGCGAGTTTCCTTGACATTTTCTGAATCTCCCAAGTTGACGACTTCGGTCTCGTCCAGGTTGGACTTAGGTCTGTTTTCAAAATTGACGATTTCATCAGGTATATCATCTTCTTCTGAATCAATGTCCGTTTTTTGCATCGTCTCGTTGCATGTCACAGTCATTGGTTCGTCAAGACAAGTAATAGTAATGTTGTATAGGTAAAGTAATGAGAGAAAAACAATAGTAATAAATATTGATTCATAAAAACTTAAAATGCTTTTGATAAATGGAATATATGTTTGAACATTGAAGCTCTTTTTGCAGAAATGAAAATGCGAAAAGGGAAATCATTTAATGAAAGACAATGAATAGTGCTTGTTTAGCCCTGCTATCCTGAGGCTCGTCGGGCTCTGGCTGTTTTGATGGTCCAGTTCTTGAGATACGCTCCTCTGCTTACGCCCTGTATGGAAGGTCTTTATTCCCCCTCCTCCTCGAGAACGACACAACAATCCATGTCATCGTCTTCTAAGAATAAGTTCTTTAGTGCTGCCAGTGCTTCTTCTTCCTCTGACCCCCATATAACATCGGCCAGCTGAAAGGTCTGTTCCACATGTGGTATTTGCTGCTCCAACGGGTAATAGGGACCGCGCCATGGTGGCAACCAGTCGTTATATTCTTTCCAAGTATATTCGTATCCTAGACCGAAAGTGGTGCCATGACCCTTGAGATTTATAGGTTTGGAAATTCTTGCCCAGTCCTTTGCCAGGCTCGTACCCACTCCAGTTCAGTATACTCTAGATGTTGCTATCCCACCATTTGTCTTTGTCTATGGCATTGTCCCATTCAATATGGTGTTAAGTTTCTCCACCTAGCTTCCTTCTTCCCTCGACCACCGGAATAGTCTGGCGACTGTAAATAGGGTTGCTCCTGTCGCCATGAATGATCACTTCTTGGTGGTTCCATTCAAACTTCACTTCTTGATGCAGCGTTGATGCCACGGCCCCAGCGGCATGTATCCATGGTAGTCCTAATAGCACGTTGTAGGACGCTGATATGTCTATCACTTGGAAATCCACTTCAAACCATGTAGGTCCCATTTACAAGCAAAGGTTGATTTCGCCGATGGTGGACCTCTGTGAACCGTCGAAAGCCTTCACACTCATTGAACATTCCCTTATCTCATGTAGCCCCTTGCCCAATTTCTTGAGCGTTGTCAACGGACAAATATTGAGACTGGATCCCCCATCAATTAGAATCTTGGTGATGAAATAGTCTTCACATTGCACAGTGATGTGCAGTACCTTGTTGTGACCCAGCCCCTCAGGCAGCAGCTCGTCCTCGTGAAAGGTTATTTTATGGCTCTCCAGTACCTGGCCTACCATATTGGCCATTTCCCCACTAGTGATATTATTTGGCACGTATGCTTCATTCAGCACTTTCAGCAAAGCATTTTTGTGTGCCTCTGAATTTTGCAGCAAGGAAAGAATAGATATTTGGGCTGGTGTCTTGTTTAGCTGGTCAATGACAGAATACTCCTTGGCTTGTACCTTCCTCCAAAGGTCGTCTGGAACTGTCTCAATAACGGGTGGCCAATGGAAGCCTGTTTACTTGATTCAGTCAGATATTCAGGCGTGTAGACTCTACCAGTCCTTGTCATACCCTGTGCCGCAGTAGCTTCTTCAATCTTAACTTTACTCTTCCTTTTTTCCTCAGCTACGTAATCCCATGGTACAACATTAGTATAGAAGGGTGGCGTGGTTGATATCGCCACCGTAATCGGTACAGCTACCCTCACTTCGAAAACATGTGCCTTAGCGGGTGGTAGAACTGCAACCTCAAATGGTGCGGGCTCATTTGTCGGTGGCATGACTTCGACCTCAATTGGTGCAGGTGCCTTTGCAGGTGGTGCCGCTTCAAACTCAAGAGGTACAGACACATCTACTTCAGCATCCTCAGACGGCTAAATCTGGACTATGATTGGGTTGAGAGTAACTGCTGGTTTCTTTGGGTCATCACCTTCTATGATCAACCCAATCGACCCATCGGGATCCCAATCTTCTTCTACTTCAATCATGTGGATGCCTCCACCCTTATGGTCCGGGAGTGGGTTGTTGAGGACATTGGGAGCGGACTCCTTTGCTACAATGATATTATTGTCAATAAACGACTGTATCTTATCCTTCAAAGAGCGGCACTCGTCGATCGTGTGTCCTTTCATGCCGGAGTGGTATGCACAAGACTTTTTTGGGTTAACCCGCTGGGAAGGATTATCAAGGGTCACGGCAGGGATGGGGGTTACATAACCAGCAACCTTTAATTTCTCATACAGCTAGTCAATAGGTTCGGCGATGGCAGTGTATTGTTTAGGAGGATTTCGGTCAAAATTGGGCCGAGGTCTAGGGAAGTTTTGGCGTGCAGTGGGTGATTGGTAGTAAGATGGTTGAGAGTTGTAAGTGTGATAAATAGGAGCAGGCTGGGAATATCTGGGTGAAGTGGGTTGATATGTAGGTGGGGGAGGTGATTGATATGTTGGTGGTGGTGCTTGGTATGAGGGTGAGGGTTCTTGGTAGTTTTGGGTTGGCTGATATGTAAGTGGAGGTGTCGGGTAGGTTTGATATTTAAGTGGAGACTTGGTTCTCTGTGCAACCATCACGGCTCCCACATCCCTTTTCTTAGACACACCACCGGACTGTAGGTCCTTGTTTGTAGCTTGCAATGCCTCAAAGTTAGTGACCATACCACTTTTGATTCTTTCTTTGATCCTCTCGCCTAATTTGATAATATCGGAGAACTTATGGTTCTCTATCACCATCAACCGCTCATAGTATTGTGGATCTTGAGCTCAGACGAAGAACTTATTCATGCATTCCTTATCTAAGGCGGGACTGACCTTAGCAGCTTCGGATCTCTAGCGAGTAGCATACTCGCGAAATGTTTCTGTGGGCTTCTTTTTTAGATTATGGATGTAGAACACATCTGGTGCGTTCTCTGTATTAAACATGAACCTATCCATGAAGTCGGATGCCATGATTACCCAATTCGACCATTTCCCGGGGTCTTGGATGATGTACCAAGACAGTGCATCTCCTGTCAAGCTTCTCATGAACAACTTCATGCGAATCTCTTCGTCTTTCCCTACTCCAACCAGCTTGTCACAGTATGTCCTCGGATGGACCATTAGATCACATGTACCATCAAACATTTCAAACTTAGGAGGTTTGTACCCCTCGGGCAGTTCGACATGGGGCTGTATGCAGAGGTCTTCATAATTCAGCCCCTCGACTCCTTTGCTACCCTCAACGCCTTGAACCCGGCTGGTTAGCTTCTTAGGTTTCTCAGCCAAATTCTTGATAAGAAAATCCTTCTCGCCAGACTCAGATGTGCATGTGATAGGTTGGGTGGAGTGTGGCAGAGTCTCCACATAGATGGGGTTGTTGTGGTGGCCTGGTGCATGGGTGTAGACGTGGTTATTTGTGGAGTTTTGAGGTTCTGGGATGAGTAACGGAGCATTCCTTGGAGTATGACACGTATTACATTGCGTTGGGAGGGTTTGATTCTTTGGTGGAGTAGTGTGATGATGAGTTGAAGGATGATTTTGCTGCTTTGGGACGTTTTGAGGAGGTGTAGGATTCTGGATGTTGGGGAGGTTGACGTTTGGGACACTGAGGGTGAATGATAAGTTTTCCAGATTTCGAACTTGATCAAGCTCGTCTTGGAATTTCAAAAACTTCTGTTCTAGCTGTGACATAGTCTCATTCTGGACCCGAATACCCTGGCCGTCAGTGGCCTCTACCCGTTCAATCGTGTTCTCTTTCCTGATGTTGCCTGAATCTTCCATTTTCTTCTTGCCTTTGCCTTTGGGAGGACTAGGAGGAGGAGAGGGTGGAGGGCCCCTGGATCTTGTGAGGTAGGATGATGATGCCAGAGTGCTCGAACCAACCTTTGGGGAGGGGAATAATAAAAACAAAGAAAACAAAACAAAAACAAAAGGTAACCAAGTCAGTGAGGATTATGAAAAGTATTGCAGTATTTAAACACATAGTGCGAGAATATAAAGCGTGTCCTAATCTAGGAACCTCGTTGTGCCCGAGGTAAGCCTAGCGACAAATTAATTGGGAGAACTTCAAATTTTAAAATGTCTCATTTCATTAATGTAAAAATAAATGAATCCCAAAACGACATTAGATATGCAAAAAAAATAGAATCACTAATGGCCATTGGCCTTATTACATTGATAAAGCGGAAAAGGAAATTCTATCTACTTGGTCCCAGATGGACCTTCCCCAGATTCGCCGTCTTTGATTCCCTCGAACACATTCAGAAACTTTGGGTGGATGTTGGTGACCATGCCGAATCTGGGGACTTCGTGCCTCATATTCTACAAGATAAAATAGTTAGGCCCTTACCCCCGCCAGAATCGACTATTTATACACTTATGATCAACATGCAAGAATTTAGTTCTCCAAGTAAATGCACGGAACGTGATGGCGTTCGTTGGGATTATGAAAACCCGGTGGACTTTGGACCAGGCTGTCTTAAAGGCCATTGTGCGGACAACACGTTAGCCTAGCTAGGTTTGACCATGATGCATGCAACAATATAATGGAGTAGGATTTCTATGGGGTTTTAGACTGGTACCCTTGAGCGGACAACTCAATGGGGAAAGGCATTGAGCCGTTGACTGTACCACTGATCAACTAGTTTTACCGCAAATAAGCCTTTCCGAATTTAGGGGTGATAAAAATAGGAAGGGCGCAACCAGTCATCAAGCGTTGCTATATGATTTGTTTTGGCACAAGTGGAGTATGATGTTGAATCATGATTATGCAATAAACAGGAAAACATGTAGTCATGTATTTGCACGTTATGAAAGTGGTAAATACAACAATTATAATTAAAAAAAAGGATTACAAGGGAAAGAGAAACAAGAAAACATGTCAGTTCACTTTTTGAAGAAAATTAAATGCTTGAAAGAAATAGACAAGTAATTTCACATAAAGGGAAAAAGGGGAGAGGTACAAATTCACAGAGAAGTTTTAGATGGTAAAAGCCTAAAGTCCCCAGCAGAGTCGCCATGCTGTCGCGACTCCTTTTGTCCAAAACTCCATTCGGGGTCGGTCAAGGGTTTTTGACATTGTTGGGACAACTCGTTTCCTTTTGGGAAAGGGGGGTTTGCAAGTTTTGGAAGAGTTGCCACCAACGAGTTTAAGGTGAGTTAGGGCACCTATTTGGGGGTTCATTTACACACAAGTTTGATAACCAGAGATAGGGTAAGGGCTTGAAATTATTCCAAGGGGAAGGTGTTAGGCACAGCTCAGAATCTACAACAGTGGTTCCCGGCCAAACAACTTTTGTGAATTTGTACAAGTAGAAAATAAGCAATTAATGTTTAAAATAAGTAAAAGGTTTTGAAAAGATTCGCATTCTAAGCACACATGTGCTACTAAGTCTGAAAATATTTAATGGCCAAGTAGGCTTTTGAAAAGAATTACATTCTAAACATGGATGGGGGATGTCCTAGGTTATTTGTAATATGGATCACATCAATGCAATGCCCGGTATGTCACTCCTCAAAGAGGGGATACACGTGGTATTAGCGCACTGGTCATCATATCCATATCTACCCTTCCCACCCCGTAAAAGTAATTAAAACGCATGTTGGTCAACGACCGCTATTGCATGCTGCTACCCGCCCCTTCTTAATAGCCCTGGAAGAGTTTAGGACTTCTATCCTATGAGGGAGGTTCTAGGAAGACCCTCAGGTTTAAAGGTAAAAATACTAGGCGACAAACAAGAACACATAGGACTGCAATTAGGGGGGATAAACATACAAACAGAGAAAGGCCCAAGTATACCTCCACAAATAATTCAAATAGGCAGCATGACTCAAACACAGTTAAGGTCCAACATTTAATTCAGAATCGTAAAGCATGGTATCTAGGTGATTTTAAAATAACAAAGAAGCAGATTTGTTTCATAACTCAGAGAGGGAGTCCTAATCAGTTTTGCCTACTGATTTTAAACTTGTTTATAGTTAAGCAGTACATATAAAGAAGCGGATTTCAAGTTTTTTTTATAACAAATTTTGTACCTAAGGCTTGCCTAGGTGTAAGGAAATGTCCCAATTATCAGATTTATTTATAGAAGTTGTTTGAATTATATTACTAAACACGTTGTCCTAAATGTTCAGAATTCAGGAATTGTTACCAGTTGTGTGAATCTATTTTTATCAATAATTAAACTAGAGATGCCTAAGCGGATATGAATGCAATCCTAAAGGCATGGCATCTAATGCATAGAGAATGCAGAATGATGTATATGCAGGACCTAAGCAGGATTTTCTAAATGCATAAAGTTACAATGTTTGAACATGCTTTCAGAATATGCAGCAGGTATGAGGATGATTTTTTTATTAGCGTTGCATTATACTAAGGCAGGATTTCTAAGTGTACATGATAGCGTATAACATGATGGCGAAGTACTAGTTATTAGCATGTTTTAACACAGAATTTTATAAGTGATATAAGGATGCTTATGCCGAAACAGTAAACATGGGACCTAAGATGGCATGATTTTCTAATGCATGTATTGAATATATGAGTCCTACACAGGATTTCTATTGCACAGATAGAAAGTAAATCCTAGAGCATGATTTCTACCCTTTTAGCACGCATAGTACCCATCCCTTTTCACTATCCATACCCAAAGAGTTTTTACAATAATTATTACAACCATTTGCACAAATTACATAATTGAAATGAGAAAAAAAAGAAGTTATACTATAGGGAGACTATTGATAGGCCCAGAATCTCCAGAGTATCTCAATGCCATTTGTTCACAGCCTTTCACATGATCCAGGTGTGTCAAAGTTCCCTAAGGATCTCAAGAGACCCCGGGCAGTGCTCACACCCAGATTCATAACCAAACTTGAGTAAGTGCAGTGTGGAAGAGCCAACTTTAATGTGTCAGAGTTCAGATGGAGCTCATAGGGGTCCCAAAGCAGTCACACATTAAAGGGGTAGAACCTAGACTTCTAAGAGTATATGTGAGAGTGCTTGACATAGTTTTGAAAGAATTGATTTGAAAACAGTTTGAAAATGATCAGTCTGAAATCAGTTTTTTTAAAGAGTTTACTCTTAGTGAAAACAGTTTGGGAGAAAAGGAATAGGACAGTCAATAACTCAAGACCAGAACAACATGCATAGTTCAAGAAATAGAGACAAACAAGGAAAGGGGTATTGGGGACAAGTAAGTCACACAATAGGAACAGATTTTCACCCAAGTGAACACCAAAGAAGTATTAAAATACTACATGCTTATAGTCACAATAATAGTCTATCACAAAGTGTTTATTCCAGGAATTTAGCAGATTCAAATTGAGGGATGCCCAAGATGGGGTGCATGACAAATAGAGTAATTCATAGGTTTAGGGGAAAGGGTTAAGGATCACATAGAAACTAAGTATCATAAATACATGCTTATAATGTTAGGAATCAGGGGTAAGGCAGAATTGTAGTGGAACATGTAAGAGAGAGCAATAGACATGCTGAACTAGAGGGGAAAGGGGGAAAGCACATAGACAAACAGACATGCCAATTGCAGGGTAATCAGCAGAACCACAAGTAGAAACATAATAGAAATAAGAGGAATCGCAATACAAACAGAAACATATTATTTTGGATGCGGTAAACTTAAACTGAAAACATACCAGTTGAATGAAAGAATGAGTACAAAGTGGAGAGCAGTAAAGTTAAGAGAAGTAAAGCAGTAGTGTGTAAAGCAATAGAACAGTAGAGCAGTAGCAGTAGAGAAATAGAGCAACAGAGCAGTGTAAGTACTCAGTCTTGTCTTTCTGCCGACTGAGTAGCAAGTAAACAGTAAGATAAACAAGAGAGTATGTGTGCGTGTATAGAAGAGAGCTTAGAACAGTGTATTTTTCTTGTGTGTGTTCGTGTCATATGCTAAAGAGAGAGTGGAGTACTTATAGTTTTGAAAAAGAGTAGAGAAATAAGGTACAGAGTTATAGTTTAACATAGTTATAGAAACAATACCAAATCAGAATCAATCAAAGGCCTAGACTCCCTTTAATTAGAGAGTCATAGTTCAAATGCATAATCAGAGTTAAATAAGGAAAGAATCAACTATGAGACTGATTTTACCCTATTAGGAGTAGTAAAAGCATGTAGCGTGTAATAAAGACCAAATACAGAATATCCCAAGTAAGGAAAGTATATGTTAAATAATTGTAAGCATATTTGTGCACATAAATAAGGTATAGTATAACCTTAATTCTGGAAAGTAGTCAAAAGAATCACAAATGAGACTGAAAATCACAGGGAGTCAGTTCTAACTAAGGAAAGTATCACACAAATAAGGAAGTAATTCGAAAATCAATAAAGGACTCTAAGGAAAAATACACAAAATCATAAATTCAAGGAAAAATATCACAGCTTTACGAAGAAATGCATAGAATCAGTTGAGTATTAGGTAAACAATCGCTAAACGAATAATCAGACTTACTAAATAATAAATATAACAAAAATCAGAGAAACCCTAAACATGTAATCATAGAAACAGTAGAAGATCGAAAACCTTAACAACAAATTGAAGCGAGAATCAAACAGAATACATAGATAGTTTCATAAGAAACAAACACACATGAACATATAATCAAAAACAGCCTAGAAAATTAGGACTTTTTAGCATAATAACTCAGATAAAAAGAAAAGCATAAGAGAATCGTTCAAACACAGTAGAAATCACTAAGAATCAGAAGAAGAACCATTTTTGAAAGGGGTCACGAAACCCTAATTTGAAAGGGTGGAAATCGTTTGAAAAATAAAGAGGTTTTTTAGGAAAACATATGAAAACATTAAAAGACACATAGATCCGTCACAGATCTAAAAAGATCGAAGGATTTAAAGCTAGGGTTTCCAGAGAAAATCCAGAAAGGAGAAGAAAACTTTAATATTACCGGTGTTTGGCCGAAAAATGCTAGGATCTTACTCGAACGACCATAGGAGGCCAGAAAATATGGCATGAGATCGGAGATGGGAGTGAACAGCCTAAGGGTCTCTTGAGATCCTCCACCGGTGACATAGGTGTGAAAGATGGAGCCATAAGGTCGAAGAGAGGTGGAAACTTCATGGTTTCCGGCAAGGAGATGGCCGGAGAGGGTAGAGACAGAGCTCAAGGGACGAAGGTTCTAGAGAGAGGTGAGAGGGTTCAGAGAGAGAGACGGTTGAGTGTTACGAGTAAAGGGGAGAAAATGAAATGGGGGGGTGTAGTCTTTAGGAATTAATATGTTAAGTATTGATTTGGGCCGTTGATTTGAATTAATCAACGACTCAGATCAAAAGGGAATTGGGCCAGGTAGGATTTGAAGACTGGGCTGGGTAATTGGGTTGGTTAAATGGGTTAAGGGGTCCTGATTAATTAGGCTATAATTAAATTAAAAGTGGCTAAATGTTAAATACCCATTAAAAATAGATAAATAATTTATAAATATGGCTAATAATTATAAAAAATGAAATTGATGCTAAATAGATTAAATTAAGATGATTAATCAGTATTAAAAATATAAAGTGACTAATTATTGAGTAAAAATAGCACAAAATATATAATTAGGCTATAATTGCAAAGTTATTGCAATTATAGCCAAATAATGTCAAGTTGGCTAATTTGTGAAATAATCAAATCTTAATAGGACCCAAAAATGATATATTAAACCAAGAAATGTTTTGAAATCATTTGTAATGAAAATTATAATTAATTATTAGAGATAAAAATACTGGATAAATTAGAGTAAATTAATAAAAATGTTGGAAAATTATAGAAAAATACCAATTGTTATAAAAACTTATTTTGAAGGTATATATGCAAATTAAAAAATAATTTGAGGAAAAATTGGGTATCAACAGGGACCCCTCTAGCTATGGATGTTGCCACAATGGGAAGAACTAGGCCAAGCATGGCGAAAATTAGAGTCGAGGTGGATCTGTTAAAACCACTTCCTCAAAGTATTTTCATCGGCCAAGAATATGAAGACTCACCTCTCAAAGGTTATATCCAAAAATTGGAATATGAAGGAGTCCCCAAGTATTGCAAACATTACCGGAAAATTGGTCACTATATGGTGAATTGCAGATTTTTAGAGAAGAAAAAAGCTGAAAATTTGCAAGAGGATGAGGAAGAAAAACAGAACCACAATGCCGGTGACAAGAAGGGAGCATGGCTAGAGAAAACAGGCCAGAATCTCCATACTCGAAGAACTTGGAATTCAGTCAGACTCAATAACAACAATAGGAAGATAAGTTACAAGAAGAAACCAGTCACACTAATGTAATAGAAAAGAAGAAGAAGAATTAGAAGAAGAAGGCAAAAAAAACTTCCAAAAAAGAAAAGGAAGGTCGTGTTTAAACCATCCAGTAGAAAAAGAAGAGAGGAGAAGAAATCAGTAACTAAGCACAATTATCTTTCAAAACAATCCATGGAAGATAGTATATCGAGCCCAACTGTAAATCTCATCTCCAACCAAAACCAAAAGGAAGAAAGTACCAGTGAAGAACACAAGGAGCAGCTGTTTGAGACTAATATTAATAACATGGAACTGCAGAAAAACAGCAACACTGAGATCATTCAGCAGGACAGAATAGAAGACATAACTAATCAGGAGAAAAAAGAGAATTTCAGCTCCTCTACTGTGCCTACTGAGATACGTAATTTACCTAGACTTCAGCTAGTAGTGGATTTGTATGAAAATAGAGAAGACAAAAAAAGCCCCAGTCATGAAGAAATTAGTTCCGGCAGCAATCAAAGCGTCGAGCAATTGGATAATCAACAAGAAAATAGTAGAAATGATCAAAATTCCTTCACCAGTATAGATGATCAACAGAAAAATCACAGAAGGGGAAGAAGCGAAACACGAAAACATAGTAAGAAAGAAAGGAAAAGAACCAATCTTTCAGTTAGAAGGAACCAAAAAGACAACAACTCTCCCAATAATTTTGATGATTAGTGCTCTATTCTAGAACATTAGGGGAGTCAGATAAAAAAAGCCATACGCAGGCTTAAGAATCTCATCAATATCAACAAATCTCAATATGTGGCTATATTTGAACCTTTTGTCTCTAAGAACAAATTGGAAGGATATAGAAAAAATTTGGGATTTCAACATTGTTGCAGCAACAACATAGGTCAAATTTGGTGTTTCTGGAATTCTTATAGTAACACCACTATCACCTCCACAAGTGAGCAACATATCACAATTCACTTTCAAAATGTATTCAACCAAAAAGGTATTTTCATTTCTGTTGTTTATGCTAAATGTAATTCTGGAGAAAGAAAGGACATATGGCAAGCTATGGAGTTAGATAGCAATGGGATTGATGCCCCCTGGTGTGTGGGAGGGGACTTTAACATTATCATGGATCCTTCCAAAAAACTAGGGGGTAACCCTCATAGAATGTATAGAAGTCTGGAATTCTACTCTTGTATCAATTCGTGTGGTCTTACTGACATTGGGTTTAACGACTCCAATTATACTTGGTGCAATAACAGAAGACCAGGGAAGAGAATCTGGAAGAGACTGGATAGAATTTTTGTGAATGATCTCTGGGATCAACTGTTTCAAAGATCCTCAGTTAGGCACTTGTCTAGGACTGGTTCTGATCACAGACCACTCCTTATGAAGAATCTGTGCACCACCGGTCAACATATTCCCTATTTCGGATTTCTAAATTCTGGATTGAAATAGAAGGTTTGTTTGATGTAGTTAGGGAGTCTTGGAATTCCGAAGTGTCAGGGAACCATATGTGGATCCTGCAAAGTAAACTTAAAGATCTTAGTAAAAGAGTATCTCAGTGGTTTAGGAAAGAAGTTGGAGATATTAATGAAACAGTTTCAAAGTGGGAAGATAATATGCAGGAGTTAGAGGATATTGATATAGTAGACAACACTGACAAGAGTAGAGAAGATGTTAATAGAGCCCATGCTCAATATGTCAGATGGCTAAGTTTACAAAAGTCAATGCTCAAGCAAAAATCTCAGATAAAATGGTTTAAAGAAGGTGATAAGAATACCAATTACTTTCATTCAATTCTTAAAGAAAAGAGAAGAAGGCAACAGGTAAATCGTATCAAAAATAACAAAGGAAAGTGGATAAAGGGTGATGAAAGGATTGCCAAAAGAGATGTGAGACAGTTTCAGAACCTCTTTAATCCCCCCCCCCCCTTCCTATTATTAACAATGCTATTCTAGATTGTATTGCTCTTTGTGTTACAGTTGAGGAAAATAGAAATGCTCAGCAAGGTGCCAGATGAAGTTGAAGTAAAGGAGGCAGTTTTCAATTTAAGTCCTCATAGCACAACATGTCCAGAGGGCTTCAAAGGTACATTCTTTCAGAGCTGCTGGAATATTATTCATAAGGAGGTTAATGCGTTTGTGTCAGAGTTCTTCAAAGGAAAAGGTTTGACAAAATTCTTTTCCCATACTTGTTTAACACTAATTCCTAAAATTGACAATCCCTCTACTTTCTCCGATTTTAGACCCATTAGCTTATCTGACTTTACTAACAAGATTATCTCCAAAATTGTGTCTCTAAGAGTTAATCATTTATTGCATAAAATATTTTCCTTGAATCAAAGTGGCTTTGTTAAGGATAGACTCATCTCTGAGAATGTTTTGTTAGCCCAGGAAATTATTCATAATATTTCTCAAAAGAATCATGGGGGTAATGTTGTTATTAAATTAGATATGGCTAAAGCTTATGATAGAATGGATTGGGAATTCCTATATGTTGTGCTTAAAAAGCTTGGTTTCTCTGATAATTTGATTGACCTGATTCACAAACTCATTTCTAATGTTTGGTATTATGTTATCATTAATGGTAAGAGACATGGTTTTTTCTCATCCTCTCAAGGGCTTAAGCGGGGAGACTCTTTTTCCCCTACTCTCTTTATAATTGTTGTTGAAGTGTTAACTAGATCTCTGAACTCTTTACACAAGAATACTGGTTTTACTCCTTTTTTCAATGTCTCAGAATGTCCCTAAAATCAATCACCTTGCATATGTTGATGACATAATTATTTTCAGTAGGAAGAAAGTTGCATTTTTTTATAACATGATTAGTAAAATAGTCAAAAGGATTAATGGCTGGCATGGAAAAATGCTTTCTTATGGGGGTAAGGTTACTCTTATTAAGAGTGTCCTTCAATCCATTCCTGTATATACTCTGCCACCCATGACTCCTCCCAAGGGATTTTTTAAGTTTATTGAGAAGCATTTTGCCAATTTCTTTTGGGGCTCTTCTGAGGATCAGAAAAGATATCATTGGAGCTCTTGGAATCATCTTGCCCGTCCTTTTGAGTAAGGAGGCATTGGCATTAGGAATTTGGAAGATATTAGTAACATGTTAGCTATGAAAGGATGTTGGCGTTAGATCAACATCATCAATCTGGGCTACCTTCATTAGGAATAAATATTGTGTTAGATCTCACTATGTCTCTAAAAAGATTGCTCCAGGTAATTCCCTTGCTTGGAGTTATGTTCTCAAAATGAGAGATATTGCAGAAAATCATATTGTGTGGCAGGTAAATTCAGGATCTAGTAATTTCTGGTGGGATAATTGGTCCCTTTAGGGCCCTTTGGCAAGACATCTCCCTGAAAATTCAAAAAACACCAAACTCCTGGTAAAGGAGTTCATTTCTGAAGATCATTGGAATATTGACAAACTGAAGGAGCTCCTACCAGATCATCTGGTGCATCAAATCCAAATTATTCCAATTGGCATTCAGAACTGGAAAGATAAAAAATTTGGGCTCTATAGGAAAATGGTAAGTTTACAAACAAAAGCGCTTGGAACTTGGTAAGACATTCCAACCCAAACGT
Organism: Nicotiana undulata; assembly: GCA_005239495.1. NCBI lineage: Eukaryota > Viridiplantae > Streptophyta > Magnoliopsida > Solanales > Solanaceae > Nicotiana > Nicotiana undulata. Next base: position 29,046 of record ML245103.1, read on the forward strand.
TCAATTTAAGGATAAGATTTGGAACTCTGCTATTCCCTTTGAAATGTCTTTTTTGATGTGGATATTATGGCATAGTAAGCTCCCCTTTGATGATGTAACTACTAAATTTGGGAGGCAAATGGTTTCCAGATGTAACTGCTACTTTAATCCAAAATTAAATAATATTACTCATGTTTTTGTGGATAGCCAAAGTACTAGTTACATTTGGAATCTATTTGGAAATGCCATTGGCATCCACCACCATACTTACACTATTAGATATATCATCAATCAGTGGTGGACCTCAAAAGCTTCCAATGAAGTGCGCAGACTTGTTTTAAACATAACCCCAATTATTATCTGTTAGTTTCTTTGGAAAGAATTTTGTGCATGCAGGTATGGAGAACAAAAAAATTTCAATAGGTATAAACTTCAGCAACAGATTACTTGGACCATAGAGACGGTGATCAACAAAGCTTATCCAAATAGTGTCTTAAAGCTCCCGTGGAATTCCTTCCGTGATACACTCACAAGACTACGCCTTGGAAATAAAAGTGTAGTGGTTCAATGGTTCAAGCCAGAAAGGAATTGGGTCAAACTTAACACTGATGGGAGCTTTACACAGAGGGAAGGTAAGGCAGGTCTAGGAGGTGCGGTTAGAGATGAAGAAGGTAACATTATCATGGATTTTTCCACTCCTGCGACTGCCCAGAACCACAACATTGCTGAGGCGCATGCTGCTTTATTTGGTCTCAATTGGTGTACTCAAAATGGCTACAAACAAGTGATTCTAGAATTGGACTCTCTATACATTACAGAGTTACTCCAAAAGGATAGCGACACAAACTACAACGTCACTCATATTGTGGATAAAATCAAAGACATAATGAGCAGGCTTAATATTCAGATCAATCATTATTACCGTGAAGCTAACCAATTGGTGGACAGTCTGGATAAAGGGGCACTGTATTTGCAACAAACAAATGTGTTTCACTATGATGACCCAAACGGTCATCCTGTGTTAACTTAGCTAAATTTTTATTCTGAGGCCACGAAAGCCTCCGTTAATCTCACCTCGATATGCGTATGCGGCCCGAACGTGTAGCCGAGAAGCTTTAATGTGAAAACTTGAAGAAAAACTAGAATTTCTATAATTAATTGACTTAAAGTTGACTTTGGTCAACATTTTTGGTAAACGGATCCGGACCCGTGATTGGACGATCCCGGAGAGTCCGTAGAAAAATATAGGACCAGGGTGTATGCCCGGAATCCAATTCCGAGGTCCCAGGACCGAGAAATGAATTTTTAAAGAAAATTATTTTCTGAAAAATATTAAGGATTTTGAAAATGAAATTTAATGAGAAAACTGTGTTACCGGGCCCGTATTATTTTCCAGAACCCCGAACAGGTCAAATATGATTATTATGCGTTGCCTGTAAAGTTTGGTGGAATTCTGGACAGTATAGGTCGGTTCGGCACATTGAAACCGAATTCTAAAACTTAAGAATTCCTAAGTTGATTCTAGGGGTTTTGGAGGGTGATTCGGAGTTTTAGCGGTGTTTAGGGTGTTCCGAACGAGTGAGTTCGTAATATGATTTGAGACTTGTTGGTATAATTTCACGGGAGCTCGGGTGGGCCCAGGGGCCTCCCGGACACCGATCGGAGCCAAAAACCAGCAACAATGGTGCACCAGGTCTGGTGTGACCGCAGGTGCGGTCGCCCAGGTCGCAGGTGAGATCCCGCTCATGCGGTTTCACCATCGCAGGTGCGGCCCAGGAGCCCCAAGCCCCATTCCGCAGGTGTGGACCCTCCACCGCAGGCGCGACCTCGCAGGTGCGAGGTTTGTCCGCAGGCGCGACCTCGCAGGTGCGAGGTTTGACCGCAGGCGCGCCTTCGCAGGTGCGATCCTACCTTCGCATGTGCGGTCCCCGGCCTCCTTGGCCCTCATCGTAGGTGCGACCTTATGGCCGCAGGTGCGAAAATAGCTGAAGGCAGACCTCTAATTAATACGGGACTTAGGCTCATTTCCTCCATATTTCATCATCTTGGACGATTTTTGAGAGCTTTTCAAGAGGGGTTTCATCTACCAACTAAAATGTAAGTGATCTTCCATTTCATATTAGCTTATTACATCACTTTTTAGGTGGATTAACATCAAATTAGAGGTAAAATCATGGGTTAGAGCTAAGTCCTAGGATTGATGAATTCTTAGAAATTTCACTACTTTTCTACCATGAAACCTTAGGGAATTTACATATAAATGATCCTTAGGTTATGGGTGAGTGTTTTCTTCGAAAAGTTTCGGAATCCGAGTGTGTGGGCCCGGGGTGTATTTTGGGAATCTTCAAGAATGATGAATTAGCTTAATTAGTGGTGTGATTTCCTACTTTTGAGCGTATATTGATATATTTAAATAATATTTGCCTAGTTTCGAGTCCTTGAGCGACGAGTTTGGAGTTTCGGGCACTTTCTTGACCCGAGGAGTAGAGTTCTACACGAGGTGAGTCTCCTTTCCAACCTTGTAAGAGGGAATTGTCCCCATAGATAATTGTATTGACTAAATGTCCTTATTTGCGGGGGCTACGCACGTACCAAGTGACGAGAGTCCGTGCGTAGTGACTACTATGCTTTGTCGGGTAGTGTTAGGATTCACAAGCATGCTTTTACTTGTCTTGTTTTTCTTTCCTTGCAAGTAACTGTGGTGAGTTAGCGTCTCTGAGGCATTATGGAAACGTTAGTGAATATCCTGCAAGCTCAAGTTATAGATTATGTTACAAATGTGATACCGGAATTTCCTTCTTTAAAAGATGTTTTGTTGAATTTGTGTATATTATGAGCACCCGAGTCACAGGTATGATTCGTGAGCGGGGTAGCCTTACATTATGTCAACTGCGTCACATGATCGATTCATGAGCGGAGTAATAGATGCATCTATGGTTCGGATCGTTCGATCCTCGGCATTGCACATTTAACTTATTGCGACGCTTCGGCCGTACGCTTCGGCATATTATAAGCTATCTACTTGTCTGAGAGCTTTATTTATGAATCATCATTTTATCTGTCTGGCTTGGAAGGAATTGGGTGATTTTGTTCATATACTGCTGTAGTTGATACGATACAGGAGGTCCTACTTGTTTACTTGACTGTCCATGTCTACCTGTTTTCCATATTTATTGTTCCTGAAACTTTATTGTCATAAACTAGTATTTTGACCTAGTGAGTAAAACGTCTACCTATCGTCATTACTTCTTCGAGTTTAGACGGGATACTCACTGGGTACATATTTAAATATATATACTCATGCTACTCTTCTGTACTTAACTCTACAGGGTTTGATCCAGCTGCGTCCGGCCACTATTCCGGCGGCCATCGTTGAGAGTTTCCTTCTGTTGATTTCACGGTGAGCTGCTTTCCTTGGCGATCTTGGCAGCACTGTGGAGTTCCCCACATACTTTTGTCTTATTATCTTTTCCCTATGAGACAATATCGTATTTAGTAGTAGGGTTGTGTATAATCTCAGTCGCTTGTTGACTTGTGACACTAGATTCTGGCACGTTTATGGATTTCTTTGATATTTTGGTAAAGTTAAACAGATTCTACGTTATTTTGGGTTGTAAATTGCTTTGTGTTTTCACTTAGATATTGGTTTAAAGGATTTTCTTATTTAAAGAATCACAAAAAGGGTCTTTATCATTTAATCAAGCAAGAAATCTCACGGGTAGATAGATGTTGGCTTGCCTGACCCTGTCGTTGGGCGCCATCACGACCTGAGCGGAATTGGGTCGTGACATTCACTCTGCTCAGCAACTCCCTAGAAAAGCCAAAGTTATATCCATACTTGACAAACAACAAGTCCCTAGTATAAGAAACAAATATGACAAGGCAAATTTCTTTGTTAGTTTTTTTGGTTGAGGAGGCGAACATTCTATTAATTAGCGTCGATTCCTCATTTTTTTTGAAGGGTTACCTCTACACTTGTGTTGTATATTCAAACTCTTAATTTGGCTAATACAACACCCCCAGGTACACTGGGAAAATTTAAAAAAAATAAATAAATACAAGTGATTCATGTTTTGATGTAAGAATTAAATGGACAAACACTTTAGTTCCTTGTATTTATAACAGTACTTAATTTTTATCGGCTCTTTTTTCCCCTAAAAGATCCCTTTTACCATCTAAAGTTTAAAGGGAACATGTCAAATATACCTCTCTATTTTCAGATATTATCAATATTTAACCTTCATTATACTATACAGTCAAATTTATTCCTACTGTTATTCTATTCGACCAAATTTATCTCTACCATCAGCAAACATTTAAAAATTACCCCTTGATCTGTTAAGTAATCCAAAATCTGAAATAAAAATATTATTTGGCAATTATATTATTTCCCACTGTGAAATAAAAATTATTGCCGTTAAATAATTATCACTAAAACCCTTTTTTGGTGTAGCGCTTGAGTCATGACATCTCACCAGTGAAAGATGTCATTTTAGTTGTCACTCAGTGACAAAAACATGGCTTCTATACTTGCGAATACAACTGAAAGCGATTAGATTCGTTCGTTTGGTGGAACGTCGTAGGCAGTAGCTGTTGGATTCTTCTGTTGAGGCCAACTATGGAAGAAAGTCGACTTTGTGAAATAATATCGAAATCTTCTCTGAATTGTAGTCGCAGCTGCTTCATGTCCATTCTACTCCTTACCAAATTGTATGGGTAATTCTACCAAATGTTGATCTTTAAAAGATGTTTGCTAACTTCATCAGTTGTTAATTCGAGAAAAAAATCAATGTCTTACTGTTCCTGGAGCAGTAGTGCTAGGATACAATTAAGGGGTCGTTTGGTATGAGGTGCAAGTAAAAATAATGCTGGTATATAAATTTAATATCACCTTATACTTTGTTTGGTTACCAAATCTGGTATAAGTTATCCCGGTATTAAAATTAATACCGGAATAACTTATACCTCTCAGCCGGTGGGATAATTAACGCTGGGATTATTATCCCCAAACAAAATAGCCAAATTGACCAAAATACCCCTAAGGTCCTTAAACCCTTTTTCTACATCACTTTTTCCATTCTTTACCCAACATTGGTAAAGCAACGCCGCTACAATTCTCTGCTCTTGGGGAAGATTTCTTCTCTTCTTTGGATGGAGAAGCTATGTTGGAGTGATTGAAGCATAATTGTGACACTATCTTCCATTTTGCTTTTCTCACAAGGTTAAAACTTCTATCAAAACCTATTTCTCTTATTCTTTCTTGTTATCATTTATGATTTTTCTGTTGCATAATTTGGGTACAACCTTCTTCTCTACTAAAATAATAAAATCTGAACTTTTCTATGAATGCTATGTAATTATTTTGCTGAATTTTATTTAGCAAAAAATTGAGAAAAATCATAGCCTTTCAAAATCAATATGTAGTGCCGAAAGAGGTAAAATATATAAAAGAGTACTAGCTATATGTGAAAAAGCTGTAATATGTGAAATTACAGTTGTGGATTGTCCTCTGCCATTTATTAGTCCTTCTTGATGATGAAATCTTAGTTTAGCCTCTTTCCAAATATTCGTTGGGTTCATTTGTTTCTCTTTATGTGCTTGAAAATTATAAACTTTTTCTCACATATTCTTTTTTGTAATTGAAATTTTTTGCATATTAATTCTTTTCATTTTTGTAATGGCAAAATTAGGTCTTATGGATCATCAACTATTGTCCGATATTGAGTGCGTTATTATCCTTGAGGAGATACTGTGCCAACAATTTCTTGTTGTGTTTATATTTCTTTTCATGAATATTTATGGTCATTCTATAAGAAGACAACATAGAAATAAGCGTGTGATTAGGTACCGTATGAGTGTTTGAATACCTAAAATTATGTCTCATTTGAATTGTATCATACATGACAGTGATATTGCATGTATTGATAAGTTAAGAATGGATAGAAATTCCTTTCACACTTTAGTTCTCTTAACTAAGGAAATTGGAGGTTTGACTGATAGTAAAAATATGTCAAGTAGTGAAAAGTTAGCAATGTTCTTAAATATCTTGGCTTATCATGAGAAGAATAGATCAATTAAGGTTGACTATGTTAGATCGGGTTGGAGCGTGAGTCAAGCTTTCAATGAATGCTTGAGAGCTGTTCTCATACTAGCTCCATTGTTACTTGTTAATCCCAAACCAGTGCTTGAAGATGAGATTGAAGATCAATG